>APFE031152242.1:0-14804 GCA_000404065.3 Pinus taeda
TTGAGAGATTCTTTAGCGTAAATCACATAAGAATTCATTTGTGGACGTGTTTCGAACCAACTAGTATGGTTCATCGTCAGGACACATTGAAGAAACGGATCTAACTTTAGCATGTTAAATAGTCCAAGCAGAGTCTCCAACGGCTACTTGGATAATGGCTAATATTGACTTCAGGACCAAGGTCAATTTTTTTTTAATTTATTAATTATTAATTTTTTAATGGAAATTAGTTAAAAATAAATTTTAAATTGGTGCATAGTTAGTTAAAAAATAATTTATTATTTTATTTATATTTATTTATTTAAATATTTAATATATAACTTTTTGATTAAAAAATAATAATATTTTAATACTATGTTGTAAAAAGTTTATAAAAAGTTAATAAAATTTTGGAAACAAGCTAAATAAAAATAATAATTAATAATAATAAATTAATAGATTAAATAATAACATTTTTTTAAAATAATTAAAATAAAAATAAAACTAAATAGAAAATATTAATAATTATAAAAATGTTAAGAATAATAAAAGGTACTAAATTGAAAAATAATAAAATTAAATTAAATGATAAAAAATAAATACCAAGAAAAAAATAAAATTTTAATATATATATATATATATAGATAAATAATAAAAATAAATAACATAATAAATAAAATAAAAGAATAAGTAAATGACGAGAAAAAAAAATCCATTACCTAGGAAGAGATGGTTGGGATCCAGCAACTGCTTATCTTCCACTCGTCTTCTCTATTGAGAGTGTTCAGTCTCTTCTCAATCTCAAGGGCTTCCCTAAATTTTCGGTGATGGAACTGTGAAACCCTAGCGATAACACTCGCCTCCTCTATGCAAACATGATGCTTGGTACTTTCGGCATGCTCAGCTAAAGTGGAAGACTTGGTCCTTCTATGCTTGAGGTCAGCTGTATGCTCGCTAATTCTTTGATTAATGGAGTGACCCGTCTCACCAATATAGGGGGTCCCGCAGGAACAAGGAATAATATAAACCCCTTTCATGTCCTTAGGGTTGACAGGATCCTTTACAGACCTGAGGGATTTACGAATGGTGTTGTGGGGTCTAAAGGTCGAGGGGACATTCTGCCTCTTAAGAATCCTGGCAATCTTATCAGTGGTCCACTAAACATAAGGAATATGGACACTTGGGACCCGCTCTTTTGGTTCTCTTTTAGCTAAAGAATTCTTGGCAACTTTGAGGAAAGCTTTCTGACCTACGTACCTGCTATAACCATTCTCAACAAAAACATTAAGGAGGTGGGATTTCTCTTTCTAAAAGATTTTTTCATCACAGATCCTAAGCGCCGGAGTAGCTAGGGTGTTGAGAATGCCCAACTTCTGAGTTGGGAAATTGGTGGGAATTGGCATGAAGATACTGCTCCGTATGTGTTTTCTTTCGAAACACTTGGTGGGAGAGGGAACCATCACAATTCCTAGAAATAAGAATATCAAGGAACGGGAGGCAACCATTGACTTCTTATTCTTTAGTGAACTTAATGGTTCACGATTGATGGTTGAGATGATCGAAGAAGAGATCTAATTCTTCTTGGCCATGAGACCAGATGACATTAGTGTCATCTACAAATCTCTTCCAAAGCTTTGGCAGGAGGCGCGCTGAGCTTAGGGCCCTGGCTTCAAAATCCTCCATAAAAAGATTAGCTACGATAGGGGAAAGGGGGGAGCCCATGGCAACACCACAGGTTTGCTCAAAGAACTCTCCTTCAAATCTAAAGAAGGTGGAGGTGAGGTAGATCTCCACTAATCGAGCAGTATCAAGATCAGTGAGGCGGTTGATCACCTCCAAGGCTTCATTAATTAGGATGCAGGTGTAAAAGGAAACAACATCAAATCTAATCAGGATGTCCTTGGGGTCAAGCTTAATGCCCTTGAGCTCATTAATAAAGGAAGTAGAGTCTTTGACAAAGGATTTCGTACCACGAACCAAAGGCTTAAGCTTGAATGCAAGGAACTTAGCAAGAAGATAGGTAGGCCCACCAATGGTGTTGACAATGGGCCTAAGGGGAGCTCCTTCTTTGTTGATCTTAGGAAGTCCATAGATCCTAGGAGTTAAGGGATTAATCTCAGTGAGCTTATGGTGCAAGTCACACAAAGATTTGCAGGATTTAATGGCAAGCACCACCTTCCTAGAAATCTTCTTTAAAGGGTTTTTGGGAAGCTTTTTATAGCTCCCATTGTTATGAAGATGATCCAACATCTTACTACGGTAATCAAATTTGCTGAGAATGACAGCCACCCCACCTTTGTCAGCTCTCAGAACAACGATATATTGTTCTGGTTTAAGGATCTAAGAGCTACCAATTCCTTTTTACTAAGGTTGCTCTTAGGGGACTTTGCCTTCCTTAAGATTACTGCACAATCCTGCCTAATATTATTTTTAATATTATCAGGTAAACCTTTAATCCCATACTCTATGTCACAAATAATATCCTCTACAGGAATCTTCCTAGGGGCTAAGGAAAAATTTAACCCTCTACTTAAAACCTTAAACACTGAAGGGGAAAAAGAAAACCTGGACAAATTAATAACCTTATTATTTATATTACAATTCTTAGGGTTACTATTATTATTATTGTTATTGTTAATAATATTATCATACTTGATTATTAATTGTTATTAGAATAAATTTTATGTAATAGTGGTTTTATTATTATTAATTATTATTATATTATTAATATTATTATTATATAGTGCTATTGATTGTAATAATCATTTATTATAATATTAATTATTTACATATAATAATCGTAAACCATCCAACCCATTATTAATATAATATAAATTAAAATAACAAATAATATAACAATAAAACACTAAAATAATAAAATAGCAAAAAAATAACCACTATTACAATAATAAATTAATTATATAATAACAATTATAATGATAAAAATAGTAATGATAATATTATTACAATAACAATAATAATCATAGTAAACCTAAATAATGGAATAAAATAATAAGGTTATTAAATTTGTCTAGTTTTCTTTTTCCCCTTCAGTATTTAAGGTTTTAAGTAGAGGGTTAAATTTTGCCTTAGCCCCTAGGAAGATTCCTGTAGAGGATATTATTTGTGACATAGAGTATGGGATTAAAGGTTTACCTGATAATATTAAAAATACTATAAGGCAGGATTGTGCAGTAACCTTAAGCAAGGCAAAGCCCCCTAAGAGCAACCTTAGTAAAGAGGAATTGATAGCTCTTAGATCCTTAAACCAGAACAATGATATCGTTTTTTTGAGAGCCGACAAAGGTGGGGCGACTGTCATTCTCAACAAAGATGATTACCATAGTGGATCATCTTCATAATAGTGGGAGCTATAAAAAGCTTCCTAAAGACCCTTTAAAGAAGATTTCTAGGAAGGTAGCGCTTGCCATTAAATCCTGTAAATCTGCATGTGACTTGCACCATAAGCTCATTGAGAGCAATCCCTTAACTCCTAGGATCTATGGACTTCCTAAGATCCCCAAAGAAGGAGCTCCCCTTAGGCCCATTGTCAACAAAATTGGTAGGCCTACCTATCCTCTTGCTAAGTTCCTTGCATTCAAGCTTAAGCCTTTGGTTGGTCATACGGAGTCCTTCGTCAAAGACTCCACTTCCTTTATTAATGAGCTCAAGGGCATTAAGCTTGACCCCAAGGACATCCTCGTTAGCTTTGATGTTGTTTCTTTTTATACCTGCATCCCGATTAATGAAGCCTTGGAGGTGATCAACCACCTCACTGATCCTGATATTGCTCGATTAGTGGAGATCTACCTCACCTCCACCTTCTTTAGCTTTGAAGGAGAGTTCTTTGAGCAAACCTATGGTGTTGCCATAGGCTCCCCCCTTTCCCCTATTGTAGCTAATCTTTTTATGGAGGATTTTGAAGCCAAGGCCCTAAGCTCAGCGCGCCTCCTGCCAAAGCTTTGGAAGAGATTTGTAGATGACACTAATTTCATCTGGTCTCATGGCCAAGAAGAATTAGATCTCTTCCTCGAACATCTCAATCGTCAATCATCAGCCATTAAGTTCACTAAATAACAAGAAGTCAATGGTTGCCTCCCGTTCCTTGATATTCTTATTTCTAGGAATTGTGATGGTTCCCTCTCCCACCAAGTGTTTCAAAAGAAAAAACATATGGAGCAATATCTTCATGTCAATTCCCACCATTTCCCGGCTCAGAACTTGGGCGTTCTCAACACCCTAGCTACTCCGGCCCTTAGGATCTCTGATGAAAAAAGCTTTGAGAAATAGAAATCCCACCTCCTTAATGTTTTTGTTGAGAATGGTTATAGCAAGTACCTAGGTCAGAAAGCTTTCCTCAAAGCTGCCAAGAATTCTTTAGCTAAAAGAGAACCGAAAGAGCGGGTCCCCGGTGTCCATCTTCCTTATGTTCAGGTGACCACTGATAAAATTGCCAAGATTCTTAAGAGGCACAATGTCCCCTCGACCTTTAGTCCCCTCAACACCATTGGTAAATCCCTCAGGTCTGTAAAGGATCCTATCAACCCTAAGGACATGAAAAAGGTTTATATTATTCCTTGTTCCTGCGGGACCCCTATATTGGTCAAACGGGTCGCTCCATTAATCAAAGAATTAGCGAGCATGCAACTGACCTCAAGCATCGAAGGACCAAGTCTTCTGCTTTATCTGAGCATGCCGAAAGTACCAAGCATCATGTTTGCATACAGGAGGCAAGTGTTATCGCTAGGGTTTCGCAGTTCCATCACCGAAAATTTAGAGAAGCCCTTGAGATTGAGAAGAGACCGAACACTCTCAATAGAGAAGACGGGTGAAAGATAAGAAGTTGCTGGATCCTAGCCATCTCTTCCTAGGTAATGGATTTTTTTATTTTTATTTTCTTGACATTTACTTATTCTTTTATTTTATTTATTTGTTTATTTTTCCTAAATAATGGTTTTTTTTCACTTATTTATTTATTTTTATTTTATTATTTATCTATTTATACTATATTAAAAACTAATTTATTTTTTTCTTTTAGGGTATTTATTTTATTATCATTTATTTGATTTATTATTTTCAAATTTCGGTACTTTATAATTCTTAACTATTTTATAATATATTAATATTTAATCTAATTTAGTTTTATTTTTATTATTGTTATTTTAGTTTTTTATTTTAATTTATTTAAAAAAAAATTATGTTTATTTGTAATATCTATATTTTAATTAATTATTATTATTATTTAAGCTGTCAAAATTTTTATTAATTTTACTAACTTTTAACAACATAGTATATATATATATATAATAATATATATAAATATATTAAACATATATATAAATAATATTAAATAAATAAAAATGAATAATAAATAAATATTTTACTAAAACCATGAACACTAATAAAAGTTTATTTTTAACTAATTTCCATTAAAAAATTAAAAAAAAATTGACCTTGGTCCTAAAGTCAATATTAGCCATTATCCAAGTAGTCGGAGACTCTGCTCATACTATTTAACATGATAAGGCTGGATCTGTTTAACATGCTAAGGCCGGATCTGTTTCTTCAACTTGTTCTGACGATGAACGACTAGTTGGTTCTAGTTGGTTCGAAACGCGTCAACAAATAAATTCTTATGTGATTTACGTTGAAAAATCTCTCGAAAATTTGATATGGATCACAAAAGCATCAATTCTACAAATAAAAAAAATAAATAAAAATTCAATATCATAAATAAAATCTAAACCATCATAAATAAAATATTTTAGAATATTTATTGCAAGTTAAATCATTAACATCTACATAATAACTATTCATAATAAATTTAAAAAAAATTGAAAATCTATTCTAAAGTACACTCTTATCCAAAAACTCTATTTTAAAATACGGTACTTATCCATATAATTATTTATTTTTATTAATATTTACTATTTTTTAAAAGAATTGCAATAATCATTTAAAAATAAACCTAGTCAATTTAAAACTATTTTTTTATTATAAATATTTTTATATTAACATATTTTAATAACTGTAATTCAAAAAATGACGAGAAGACATTTCCCAAAGATTGTAAATATAAACATCAGTTTAATATAAATCCATTGTTAAGTTTATAAAAAATTAATTAATGTGAAATTTCTGGGTAATAATAAAAATATTTAATAATATTGAATTCGTTATACATGTATATTTTTTCAAATCATAATATTAAAGCATTTTTATTAGGCTATTTTTTATTTTAAAAAATAGGTGTGTTTGAATAGATTTTCGGATGGTGGAAATAGATTCAATACCATAAATTTTTTGGGACACCAAAAATCCTGAAATTTGATATCTAAAATCCAAATTTCGTGATATTTTTACAAAATTTTTACCAAAATCATATTAAAATTTCCACTATTTTCCCAACAAAAATATAAAAATTACTCTTTAAAACATATCCCAAAAAATATCCCAAATATGTACTTTTTAAACATTCATCCATTATTTGACCAGTCAAATTGTAATCGAGTCACATTAGCGCATTGTTTTGATTGGACATTGACCATGGCAAGCAAATATTTCTCTACGGTGTTTTATTTTTTGTGTCTCCTTTAAAAGTGATCAATTATGCCTATCGTGTACTATGGCATAGATTGTCGTTGAACATCGTTCAAGGATTGAGTGTGGATTAAAAATATTGATTATTTATCAGGCTTTGGTGTTAAATCGGGAATACTCCACCACCACTTCTCCCCAATGGTAAGGCCCATGAGCTATAGGGCATTCGGGCATGTAGGCGGTGGACGACTTGCGGTGTGGTGGGAGAACCCGTGAAGCAAAATGGAGAAAATGCAAACTGTTTCAGTGGAAACATGGTTATACTCTGTTGGTGGTCCTAGCGACCCGATGAGCGGGTGAGCCGATGGGTGAACCATCACATGGGTGGGTTATCCCAGGCGAGCCAACGGGCGGGCTGATGGTAGAATAGGTGAACAGGCTGACGAACGAGTCATATGGGTAGTAGGTCGACCGAACGCCTAAACGACGGTTGGGCGGGTATACCTAACCAATGACGAGTTGGAGGTTGGCATCAATCATTGGGATGGCAAAGTCTTTGGTGAAGAGTGCAAGCAAGGTGTGTGTTGTGGCTAAGGAGCAGACGTGCAAATGTGCTCGCATGATGGGTGAACCAGAGGGTAAGTCACAGGTGTCACAATTCGGATGGAGGTGTCGGTCGTGCATAGCACGCATGAGTTGGGTGACATGGTCATGCAGAGCGTGCTCGAGTTGGGCAAGGGTGACACGATCAAGCAGAGCGCGCCTAGGTTGGGCAACATAGACACAGAGGGCTGGCGCCCGAGTTGGGAAAGTGACACAACGCACTGAATGAAGGGTGGTTGAATCGGAGGACATGAACGAGAGTTTGTGTAGGTGGTACTATGTGCGGCCCACCGAATAAAGCGTGGTCAAAACCGTGAATGGGAGTTTGGGTGAGAGGTGACACAGGTGCATGTGCACCCACCGAACAAAGGCATGGTTGGGCTGAACGATAATGTTGGGCAGCGTAACATGGTGAGGGCATTTGTTGAACAAACGATAAATGAGTCAGGTGAAGAAGTGCGACAAGTTGTGAACGAAGGCAACCGATGTGCTGACATGCCGGGTAGGCATTCACGGTGACACGGGTGGGCGCCCAAGTTGGGCAAATGGCACGATGAGTTGAATGAACGTGTTTAGGGGTAAATGGAGAGTTGGGAAGAACGTGAGGCGACCGTTTGAATGTGCAGATGAGCTGGGTAACGAAGTTTTCCAATGAATATAAATTTGGTTAAGTGTAAATTTGGAGTTTCCCCCAAGATTTAACTTGTATATGAAATATTGTGATTTATATATATTGATATACGGGCAGACTCACATCAGGGATTTGCCCCTCCCTTTATACTGTTGTGCATTTCTATATGTTAATGCCGTTATGATGAATGTTTGTGGTTTTCATCATGTATAAAGAAAAACTTAATACTTGGTAATGAAGAAATAAACTAAGTATGAATGTTAGGCGTAGTCCATAACCGTGAGTATTAGTGTAAAGAAAAGGGTCGGTGGTGCTGCACCTCACTATAGTGTAGTTCGAAGAGTACCACTAGTGCAGGGGCGTGACAGGTGGTATCAGAGCTGGTGAATTGAATCAAGAAGCTGATTCCATAGGAAGGCGGAAGACTTGGCAGGAAGTTCAAGTTTTGCAGGTGACAGGTGGTATATCAGGGTGATTCAGGGTTGCAGCAATGTGGATAACCGAGATGGTGGGAGGACCTATGGTAGGTGAATCTAGCCATGATGCAAGTGAGGCTTTTCGATACAAGGTATTGGAACAAATGAGTAGATGGAGTTCTAAATGGACTTCGATGAAGGCTGAGAATATGAAGATTCGAGAAAGTTGTGAGAAGATAAAGGAAGAACTTGAAGAACTTAAGGACCAATTTGAGGATGTTGCAGATGTGAAAACGATGGAGGGTGAACTTGAGATTGCTTAAGTTTGACTAGGATTGTGAAGTTTGCAGACATTGATGGATGAGGAAACTCACATGGAGGGACCTCCTGATGATGTAAGTATTATTGATACTTGTGTTTCGGTTGAGCATTTGGTAGATGAACCGTATGCAAGGAAGTGCAAAATCAGTTTGCCGATGTGAGGGAGAATCTTACCATGGATGTCTACAATGAGACCTTGTATAGAGAAGCAAGGACCATTGATTGTTGTAGGACTTGTTGGGGTTGTTTGCGACCTTATGGTAGAAAGTACAAGGGCCCGCGACAAGGGAGGAACATGATGATCATTGTGGAAGAATGGGTCATGCTTTAGCCATATGGAGAATTGGTTAAGTGTCCGACATGACTCATGGACATATTGGAGGAGGGCACACACTTGAGTACGATGATACTTGGGTGGACGTCTCATGGTCGAGACTCAGAGGAAGTGTTGGTGGAACCTTCAGTGGCAGAGCCAAGGTGGGAGAGACTCATGTGATGATGATATGGTTGGGTGACTGAGTTCACTAGACTAGATTTGTAGGCTTGGATGAGGATGACCAGTTGTTGTGATGGGTCTACCTAGTTGGACAACATGGGCAACTTGAGTCATGGATATTAGGTTGGAGGCATGGAGTATGGCAGTCCTATGCAGGGAAATTATGCAGTAGCACTTGTAGAGGTGTAACTTATGGACATCCAATGAGGACTGCCAAGGCAGGGATGTTGTGCAGGAGGATTTGCTGGTATGACATGGAGATGTTTTACTTATGAGCCGATGGAGATGTTGTGCACTCTTATACAACAAGGCCATGGACTTGGTTGGATTTGTGAGCAGATTATGGAGCATTCCTACTACATGGAGAGCTAAGGCATCTTGCAGAGACCTTTGGGCCGACACATGTATGCTTTCTAGAGTGTTGGTTGAAGATGACACATGGAGCTCATGATGACATGAGGTTGTGACTTTTGAGGACTTCATATGTGGTGGACTTGGAGGATCTGACGCATTGAAGAGCTGAGGTCAGGGAATTTGATGCAGGATGGGGTGCATACTTTTGAATACATGTATGGGTGTGCTTGAAAGAGTGACTTTATGTGGAGGATTAATATGATACACTTTGGAGTGATGGAGTTACAACGATCATGATGCCATGGTGGCAACACTTGGGCATGGGTTGAGCCAAGACTTAACCACTTTTGAAACATGAGAGCTGATTTATCTATGGTCATGGGTAACACGTGGATGGATGATGATTTTGGGATAGATGTGACTGATTTCATGCAGCACGTTGGTACCAAACATCATGGGCAGCATGTTGCAGATGAAATGGAGACTACTTCATGGACCTGGACATGGCTTATATGGAGATGGATGCTTGATCGAGTTGATGATGTTATGAGAGTCTGAGAAATTACTGATGATGGCATGAGGATGTGCATTCTCATGGTTTGGATGTAATAGTTGGATTGGCTACCTAACTAGTTCAAAACATGGGCACTGGTAGTGGACATAGATGTGTTAGCATTATGTTGAAGTATCATGGCAGCAGTTCACATGACGATGATACATGATGAGGTTCACATGATATGTTGTAGGGAGCATGTAGCTTAAGATGGAGGGACTAGCCTTCCACGGTGGGAGAAACATTTGGAGATTGTGAAAGATGTGGTTGATGATCATGGATTGAGATGAGTTTCTGATGTATGACATACTGATGGAGTATATGCCTTGGTATGGATATCTTGGTGACAGATGGTTGCCGGGATGAGAGATTGTCAAGGACGAAAATGAATTCAAGTGGGAAAAAATGTAACACCTATGAGCTACAGGGCATTGGGGCGCACGAGCGGTTGGACGATATGCGATGCGGTGGGAGAACCCGTAAAGCAAAACGGAGAAAATGTAAAGTGTTTTGGTGGAAACATGGTTATACTGTGTGGGTGGTCTTGGGCGACCCGACGAGCTGGTGAGCCGATGGGCGAAACACCACAAAGGTGGGTAGTCTCGGGCAAACCAACAGGTAGGCCGACGGGCAAATAGGTGAACGGGACGATGAACTAGTCATATGGGCGATAGGTCGGCCGAATTCCCAAACGATGGTTGGGTGAGTATACATAACCAATGACGAGTTGGAGGTTGGCATCAATCATTCGGACAATGAAGTCATCGGTGAAGAGTGTGAGCAAGCTATGTGCTATGGGTAAGGAGTAGGGCGTGCAGATGTGCGCACATGTTGGGTGAACTGGAGGGTAAGTTACAGGTGTCGCAGTTGAGACGAAGGCGTCGGTCATGCAGACCGTGCCCGAGTTGGGCAACAGGGTTGTGTAGAGCGCACCAAAGTTGGGTAAGGGCGACACAATCATGCACAGTGCGCCTAGGTTGGGCAACACAGACACGAAGGGGGAGCGCTCAAGTTGGGAAACTGACATGATGAGCCAAATGAAAGGTGGTTGAACCTAAGGAGGTGAACGAGAGTTTGTGTAAGTAGTACTACATGTGGCACACCAAACGAAAGGAGGTTGAAACCGTGAATAGGAGTTTAGGCGAGAGGCGATATGGGTGCCTATGTGCCCACCAGACAAAGGCACAGTTGGGCTGAACGATAATGTTGGGCATGATAACACAGTCAAGGCATTCGCTAAATAAACCATGAATAAGCCGAGTGAAGAAGTGCGACGAGTTGTGAATGAAGGTGACCGATGTGCAGACGTGATGGGTAGGTGTGCATGGTGACACGAGTGGGCACCCAAGGTGGGAAAATGACGCAACAAGCTGAACAAATGCGTTCAGGGGTAAATGGAGAGTTGGCCAGAACATGCAATGGCCGTTCAAATGTGTCGACAAGTTGGGTAACCAAGTTTGCCGATGAATGTAAATTTGGATAAGTGTAAATTTGGAGTTTCCTCTAAGATTTAACTTGTACATGAAATACTGTGATCTATATATACTGATATATAGGTAGACTCACATCGGGGAGTTTCCCCTCACTTTATATTGTTGTGCATTTCTATATGTTAATTTTGTTATGATGAATGTTTATGGTTTTCATCGTGTATAAAGGAAAGCTTAATACTTGGTAATGAAGAAATCAATTAAGTATGAATGTTAGGCGTAGTCCATGACCGTGAGTATTCGTAAAAAGAAAAGGTTCAGTGATGCCACACCTCGCTATAGTGCGGTTCGAAGAGTAACGCCAATATAGGGGTATAACACCGGTGATGGGGCTAAGTGAGAATTTAGTTGGCTCTCACATCTGTCATTGATTTTTATAACATAGAAAAATAATTACATAGAAAACTAACATACAATGAATTCCCATTTTAGCCTTTTCTTACGCACCCATTCGCCATTTAGATGTAGCCATCCCAATTTTCAATAGAATATGATTCACAATGCACATAGGGGGCGTAGAGCCGTGATCCTTTTGGGGTTTTAGGGTTCTCACTTACATGATAATGGAATAAACATGAGATTGCACTGATATTTTTTAGCAAGCTACCACAAGGTATGTTATCAAGGCAACGCCACGTATTTTTTAACAAGAAGTTCCCCCACTTTCTTTTGCTAGTGGTAGCAGCCTTCTCTTGAGAGAGAGAGAGTGCATCAGGTCTGTAAAGGCTATATGAAGATATTTCGGATGGAAATGATGATTAATATTTATGGTTAATTGTGATTATGATGCCATTTTAGTGTTTGGTCATGTTTCTATGTAAGAGCCCCTAATAATGGGCCATAGTTCGTCAGCTGAGTGGATCAGCACTTGTCTATCTCATAACCTGCTAAACTTGATTGATAAATAGATTCCAAAGATGAGACCCAAGAGGAATTATAAACTAACTCGGCCAACATTACAAAAAGTAAAGTGTAATCGTATATACTATCCTTGTTGCGGGAAAAGTAAAGAACTAAACAGAACTCCTCGTTCAATACCTTCTAGCCTAATAACATTATTTGTTGGGTAACATTATTTGTTGGGAACTATTGACAATGGTTTAACAAGGGAAGGGCATTTCCCACCATCCAGAGCACGCTATCGATTCTGTTTCCTTGTTAGAATGGACCCTTGAATACTGTCTACCTTCTCCGTATAAATCTTATATTTAATTTTGTCTGGCAGATTCTTCTCTATGAATTCCCAAGCACTTTAGTGTAACTTCTATGGCTCCCATGTCACGACCAGTGTTGGAATTTTATTTCAAAACCGGTTCACCCATCAAATTGAACTGTTTCATACCTTCCTGACCCATCTTCACAGTTTCAAGAAAGGATCTTGAGGCAAAGCATCCATAAGTCCTTTAAAAAGTTGACATCCTAGGCTCATTACATCATAATCATACCAATTATGTACTATCATAATCATAATCATGCCAACGGCCGGATAGCTGACAAATGCTATATAGGATTGTACTTAAAGCTTCAGAAGTGAAGTTCACAAGATAGTTATGATCGTGCACTCAAATTATTAGCCCGAACACTATATTCTAACATGTAATGAATACTGTGGATTCGAAGATAAGGTCACTACGGCCTATATAAATGTGTAATTGGATTCTTATTGATAAACATTTAGATGTTTTTGGGTGAAATTTGAGCGTCCATTTCACTGCATTGAGTGTTATAAATATAAGATTGATATAGAATATTGCATTCAATTTATAAGATGGTTGCTACAATCTCTAACTAAGTGTTCAAAATTTTTCAATATAGTGTTTGAAAAGGTAAAAATAAAAATAAGGATTTATAACATGAAAATTATTTATAATAAATAATGGTTGAAATTAAAGGTATCTATTAATATAGAAATTTTATTAATCAATTTCGTATTCAGTTTACACGTTCTTAAGTTTATAGTTTACAACACGACAACTTAAATAGTTAATATGGTCTAGAGGGATTAAATTCTTTTAGGTATAAACTTTTTCTTAGTGTAAAATTTGAAAAAAAAAATCCATCCCGCTCTTCCCTTGATATATTTCATTGAATTTGTAGTGTTTCTTAAATTTTATTTCTGAATAGTAGAGAAAGTAAATAAATTTGACTTGTAAGTTCAAAAAATATTTGTAGTGATTGAGGAAAAATTGACCAACAAAAATTGTTAAAGGACCAAAATGTAAAATAACAAGACTACTTCAATCCAAGGCACACCATTCCTTGATAGGTAAAGAGTGCATTTCAATTGTATTTATCTTCCTTCAATTTTTTTTATTACCATTATTTATGAATTCTTTGCATATATATCAGATGAAGAGAGACTAATAAACTCTCTCCCTAGATAAGATTATGTTTTATGGAAAATTAGTGCTACGTTTCTGTAGGGACAACCAAAGAAGATCAACCTATGACCAAGTGATTTTTGAAGATCAAATTCCTTCTAGAAGTGAATGTCTCCATGAAATCATGAAGAAGTTAACTTCAATCCATGTTAGATCACATCCATCATACCATTTCTACTCATTCATTTTCCACTCTCTAAGCTTAATGATCCATTCATGTTGAAGTCCAAATTTCCTTCTTCCTACTACTACGAAATCATGAATTCAAACCATTTCCCCTTTGCATATTTCATATTTTCCTACCTCACTTACAGTCAACTCTGATTGATGAAAACTCATTCAGCTCACTTACCATATTGAGTTACCTCATTGTCCTCTTTCTTTTGCTGAATAAAGCCTGCCAGATAGAGCAAATCCTTCATTTATAGTCCTCTAAATGATTTCTTTATACTCACATTAGATAATGACACATTCAATCTTGCCACCATTCTAACAAGTCTTGACCCATCTATACCTCACTTACACTCGACTCTTATTGATGAATACTCATTAAGCTCATTTACCATGTTGAGTTACCTCATTTTCCTCTTTCTTTTGCCGAATAAAACCTGCTTGATAGAGAAAATCCTTCATTTATAGTCCTCTAAATGATTTCTTTATACTCACATTAGATAATGACAGATTCAATCTAGCCACCATTCTAACAAGTCTTGACCCATCTATTTTAGCACATTATCTAGGATCAAGACTAGAATTCTTTTTAGTACCTTAAAGCTTGCATGTCTTAATGGCAAGTTCTCTCATCAATAAATAATGAGAATATATCTTGGAATACATCAATGTCCATTGTTTATCGTATCTTCTAGGTTACTCGAGTACAACTCATTTATTTATTGAGTAGGTTAAGAACATTAATAGATGGTTGGACAAAAATAATTGTAATATAAGAGCTAACCAATGGTTTCTATTTTCCATTAATTTTTTCACCATACACAATGACAAGATAGAGGGTTATTTGGAAGATGCAAGTTATGTCAACA
>APFE031152247.1:1023-40719 GCA_000404065.3 Pinus taeda
CATCTACTCATGCAGAGACCTCCAATAGGGGGAAACTTTGAGCCAGGTGGGCTGAGGGATCACATGCAGCCATACCTCCAGGTAGGAGATGGGGCGATATAGATTGATAGTCCCAAGGAGGAGCGGCAGGATCCTTGAGGTACCCAAGCTCTTGGATGAGACCTTGCTACGGGAGCCCCGATGTGGAGTAGCAGGAACTAACTGATTGGGTAGAGATAGATGCGGATGGAGCGGCAGAGAGAGCGACAGTGCGGGGAATCCCAGGACAGTGCATAGCATGCAGGCTGTAGCAATGCGAGAGGCACAAGTGTTTTGCACAGTGCTAGGTGGCACAGAGAAGTGTGTAATGGTGCGAGATGCATGAAGATGTTGCAGTAGCGCAGATGTCAGAGAGGGAGCACTTGTCAGCAGCAGGTAGAGCTTCAACAACAGATTATGTTCCTAGCCCAACAGAGTGGTCAGTTGGGAGTGTTTTTGTTCCAAGTGTTGTTGGAGCAAAGTGGACCAGGAAGATGTGTTGCATGCAGAACATTCTAGAGTTACAGGATCGAGTTTGATAGGAAGCCTTTCTTGTTGAGAGGGAGTGTTGAAAAGTGTGCAACAAAAAATGCTTGTTGAGAATGCAACAAGATGATGGAGCTTAGTGAAAAGAGTCGCCTTCACTAAGTGGGCCCGCAGGCTATTTTTGGCGCAAGTCTATTTTTAGACTATGTCTATTTTTAGACATATGGATCATGTCTATGGATTGCAGGTTGCTGTTTATTGATGATTGATCAAGTTGGGAAAAATAGATGGACTTCTATTTTTAGATCACAGCGGAGTGACTGCTCAGTCTAAATATAGAACAGTCAAATATTATTAGCTCATAATAATATTTAGACTATAAACTTTGTCTTATTCTCTTGGAGCACTTCAGGATGAGCTACGGATGTGGTACATGGAGATCCCAGAAGGAAATACGTGGTTACCTATGGGATGACTAATATTTGCATGCAGGACTTCAGTTAGAACTCAAGTGAGTTGAGTTTAGTGGACTGGAGGTGCAGTTGATGGAGTTGTGTTCAGTTTAGCTTTGTTAAACTGGTTGTATTTATTCTAACTGGCAAATAGACTAGAGATGAGTTGGGTGAATTAGTTATTAATTAATTCACAAGTTATTAACTCATAATACAACTAATGAATACATCAGTTAACTCAGTTGCATGTCAGTGCATGTTCAGTTCAGCAGGGACAGGTGTTAGAGAATCAGATTGCTATTAGTTGTGACTATAGTTGTGCACCAGATCTTGCACAATCAAGGGATTGAGTATGCCAATGAGTTTGCCCACGTATTTTCCCACATTGTAGCTTGTGCTCACGTGATTTTGCCAAGTAAATACTAGTTTTCCTTGGAATTATTATTCATTCTCATGCAGGTATTGAGCAGCGGAGGCAGGCAAGCAGCGAAGGAGATTTGAGCCAGTGATTGATTCAGATCTGAGCTGTATTGTGTGTAACAGAGGTGAATATACTTGTGAGAAGTATTATGCTATGTAATGTTACATGACTCAATCATTAATATACAGATAGTTGGGGTTTTTAGCGAGATGCTTTCCCCGGGATACATACTGTGTTAATGTGTGAATGCTCTTGATGTTTTATTGTTATTGATGCTGCTATATTGATGATCAACGTAGAGGAGCTTATGTATTGTGTATGTTTTCCACAATAGTACATGATCAGGATAATCTCTGTTGAATATGTGTTAAATTATTCAAAATGTCTACATCGCCTTCTACTAGTCAGCCTACCAGCCACAGTACACCACCAGCATCACCCAAACCAAGCGAGGTTGGCTCATTTATGAGAGTTTCAGTGAAGAAGACACTTAGGGAAAAAATCACTCACAACTACGTAAGAGGGAAGAGGCTTTCGCTTGCTCTTAGAGGAGACGAAAGGGCCAAGCCTACTTCACTTGACAAGGAGCAATCTCCACATCACCATGGGACATATTTCCATGAGAATATTCATGGAAATTAGGGAAAATGATTGAAACACCTGGTCATGGAGAAAGAGGCAGAAACTAGAGGTTTTAATAATGATTTGGCTAAGTCCAACTACATGATTTCATTTTTGCAGCAAAAAAATAGGCAACTCAAAGTGAATCAAATGCTAATCTCAAGACCTATAATGGGTGTAGAGGATGAGCCAGAAAAAGGTAAGAAAGTCATTGGTTTAGAGAAAATAGAGGACACTGAAGTTCAAGTCAAGCTAAAGAGGCCTATAACCAAGGGCATGAAGAGGAAAGGAGACCAAATGAGTGAGCCATCTACACCTTTGGGAGTAGCAAGACATTAACAAATCCATCGAGCAAGATTGTAAGAAAGATAGGGAGTGTTTGATGGATAAAGTTAATTTCCACTTGGATAAACTCCTTGAAAGGGCCAATAAGGCCACCAACTTACAAAGGCACATGGTTAGGCATTACTACACCCATAACAAGAATTGTGAAACTAGGGTTAAGAGCATGAAGGAAAAACTCAAGAAAGCCCTAAAGAAGCTCAAGAAGAAGGATAACTTAGAATTTCTTGTTGATGCATCCTTGATAGTTTTAATTATCATTTAGGGGGTGAATGGAGAAAATTTTGAGCAATTTTGACAATTTTTTGCATTTTTGGGCTTTTTCCCAATTTTAGCAAGTTTTGGCGAGAAAAGGTATCGTGGCCCACGCTACGTTTTTGTTGGGGGCCTCTACTTGAAAAATGGCTTAGTGTTTTGGATGTATTTTGACCTCTACAAAAATCCTAGCAGAATAGACTTCCACTATAGCATGATCTGGTAGGTCAAAAAGCCAAAAAATTGCCTTAAAATAACTTTATGCCTTCTTTTTGAGCAGCACACTACATTTTTGGAGTAGTTGTGGGAGAATTAAGATTTCGAGGGCTAGAATCGGTATATTTCAATTCTTGAGGACTCTATGGTGTGCTAAACAGATATAACTTTCCAATGAGATATCATGAGCTAAATTTGGATAACATGAACCCCTCCAAAAGTCACTCGTAATATGCATGCTATGTTTTCTCCAGGCACGCTGCGTTTTCAAAGCAATTCACTACATTTTTCCTAGAACTCATTTTTCTTAGTTTACTCAGTCCAATTGAACTTTTTTTGATGTAATTCTTCTATTACAATTTTATATGATTTAATAGGAGGTAGATAATCTTGTTAGAGTAATTTTCATGTAATTTTAGGCCTCATTTATGAGGAGCAGTTTAGTCAAAGTTTTAAAGGAGTATTTATTTTAACCTCCCTAGATATTAGGGTTTGTTGAGCACCTCATGTAATTAGTTCCTAAGATGAAGGATTCAACCCTAAGAGAGGGGAAATGGTTATCTGGTCTATATGTATCTCGTTTTTAGTCATAGCAGGGGTTGGACATCATTGAGTAGAACTCTTGGAGCTTGTACTTCACTTTTTACAGGAAATCAAAGGAGAGTCGTAGCTATTATTCAGGAATTCTTTGTTATGAGTTTGTTATAATGTTTTCTCTCTATTATAGTTCTATATGAATGATAATTTCATCTTCTTTCCATATCTATGCTTTTGAGTGACTTTCCTAAGAGGTTTTAAACATAATTCTTAGTTTTAAGCAATATTTTGTTAGGAACTTCTTATTTATGTCACCTATATTTTGATAAATGAATTCATTCTTGCCATTCTTAGTTTGATATTTTATTTTCCACCATACACTACAACTAAAGAGCCCCAAATTATCACAAATGCATACCTACCCTGCTCCTTTATATCTCTTGCAACTGAAACCTTTGATCTTCTAACCTAGTTCCCTGATTTTCACTCCTGATCCAACAAAACAATAAATTTAAAAACCCTAGTGCTATAATAACTAGCCTAACATCTTTTCTCACTCCAGTCATCATTGGTTTTGAACTCATAGAGAGATGCCCCTCTAGTTTAGAAAGGGTAGCTACTAAACCCTAAGTGGTTTGAGGTTACCTTCGTTGATCTCTTTTATTAGCCTTGGGATATTGCGGAGGATAACATTTTTGCGTCGTTTCCAGGGAGATGATTGATAAATTTTTCCTGGGATTCGTTCTACAAATGCATTCAATAGTGGTCCTATGGGTGATAGGTTCCAATACTTGAAGAAGGATGATCTAAATCACATCAAGTTAAGGTGTAAAATTCTGGATCCTAAAAGACACATGAGGTTAAACCGTGACCCAAATGCACCTTATATTGTTGATGATCCATAGAAACTGCTAAGGAAACTCAAATATCCTCTTCCTAAAGGTGGAGATCGTAAATTCGTAAGAACTACTTCTTTGCCTGATCAATTTCTTGTTGTTGAAGATCTTTCTTTTGATATCCAATTTGAGCTATCTCTTTTCCGATCAAAGCCTGGATCTTTTCTTTCAGAAGTAGTATTTGACCCTATCAAGTTTGATTCTTACTTTCCTTCTTATAAATTCATGTTTTCTAAATTTGATCATGAGCTTTGGTCAAATTTTAATAAGCTCCAAGGTCTAGCTGACCAACTTCAGATCACCACCACAAAGGCCTACATTCAATATCAACTTGAAATTTTGTATGTTGCTACTTCCTCTACAATACCCCCAAATACATCAACGACCACATATGCCATTGTTAATCCACCACTACCTCCATTGGTATCATCATCCCCATAAACACAAACAATTGTAGTTCCTGTACAACTTTCTCCAGTAGTCATGGCAAGTTTTTCCCCTCTAACATTACCTAGTCAACTTGATATCCTACCTCAAAATTATGACCAAAGGCTTCATCTTTTTTATGGAAATAAAATAATCACAACTCACCAGCATGTTGACAAATTAGTGGATTTCATCGATATTGAAGAAGTTGATGAAGAGGATGCTAAAATCAGAATTATAGCACAAAGGTTTTATGGAGAGGTTAAGAAATGGTTTTGTGGTTTAGCAGCTAGTTCCATCAACAACTCTTGGAAACTGACAAAGTTATTTTCACCCCAGTGGGAATAAAAGAAGAATCCATTACAGATTTTGGCTGAATACAATTCCATGAAGAGAAATCCCAATGAAACACTGTATGAGTTCACAACCAGATTCAATAATGTGTACAATTCTAACCCTAATTACATGAAACCTCCCCCTAATCTAGCACTCCGCCACTATCATGATGCCTTTGACCCAAACATGGCTTATAAAATTCGGGAGAGAAACCCTACCACTTTAGAAGACATGTAGAGAAATGCAGTGAGTGTGGAAGCTAATTTTTTGATTAAGAAATCCAAATTAAATACAGAGACGAAAGTTACCATTAAGGAGGATTCCTACTCTTCTTTTGATGGTAAACTCAATACTCTTATAACAATCATGGAAATAATGATGCAGAGAATTACCATTGCAAATCAATAGTAAGAGCCTTCAATAAGGAATCCAAATTATATGGTTTAGCAACAATCACAATTCAGAAATAAGTAGAAGAATTAGGATCCTCAGGGACAAATCATAACTCCATTTCATCAAAATTACACTCAAGGCTCGAAATAATATGAAGAAGAGATTGCTAAACAAAACCATTTCTTCTAGTAATATCAACTACCTATTTTTCTAACTGAGGAAGATCAATTCCCTTAGGATTCTCTTGCACGAGGTGATGAGCAACTTGCTCTCAGAAATGATGATTCATGGGTAGTGAAAATTGAATAATACCAAAGGGGTTATCATAATGCTATCAACCATTTGCAAAATAAGTACAATTTGAGGAGCAGGAATGTGCTTGTTACATTGAATCAAAAGAGTCAAAGTGCTTAGAGAGATGTGCAAGACAAAGAAACAACCCCTATAGATCAAAACAAAGAAAAGGAGATTGTTATTCTAAGTCAGGACAAGATCAATGAAGCTTCTACCAACAACGTAAGGAAGGATAAGGAGACTCAAATTGAAGGTCAGAGAAAGGAGTATTATACCAAAGGATAGGACAAAAATAAGGACACCACTTCAAGAGAGGTAGAGAAGAAATCTAACTTGTTTAGTTTAGGGAATGAAATTTCTAACTTGAACATTTCTATCCCTCTAACTAAACCAACCAAGAATGATAAATATAATTCTAAGATTGCTAAGATGTTAAAGGTAGATCAGATGTAAGATATGGTTGATGTTGCCGATGATGAACCTGCAATTTTGTTTGGTCGAGCTGTAGAGGGAAGTCCAGAAGATAGTGAAGTCCCACCATGCTACCATAGTCTGAAACTCCATGATTTTATCCTTCATAACACCCTGTTAGATTTTGGGGCCTCACACAACCTTATGCCTAAAGCCATTATGGACAAACTAGGATTAGATATCACTCGACCATACCGTGACCTCTATTATTTTGATTTGCGAAGAGTGAAATGTCTCGGTCTTATCAAATAATTGGTAGTGTCTCTCTACCAGATTCAGGCCAAGAATTGTCGATGGATGTGGTTGTTTCTAATATTCCTCCATAGTTTGGCATGTTTCTCTCTCGTTTTTAGGGAGAAAAGTTGAAAGGCACCTTACAAATTGATTTCTCGTATGCTACTATATCAGTATTTGGGCAGCTTAGAAAACTGTACCAAGAGAAAAAGATGAAATTTATGATTAGTAGCAAAGGGACACCTAATAATCATCCAATACATGTTGTACATAATGACTTAGAGTCTTTTATTTTGTATAGTGATATGAGTCAAGTAGATGAGGACACTCAGTGATTTGGATTTAAATAGGAATGTAACAAATTATAGAGATAACCATAAACACAGAGATGCAACGGAAACAATACTTCATTTCATTAATGTAAAATATTGAAATATTCTTACAAACAGAAATGGAAATAAACCAACTAGGGCGATGGTATCTTATCTCTAAGACGAGATGTGGTGGCTACATGCCTCTGAACTATGTTACAATGAGGCGCGAAGGCCTATTTGTTGTTCAGAAACAATGGAAGACTGTAAACATCCAAAAACCTAACCCTAAAAGATGAAACGCCAAACTGTGGGCCCCGTTTGGGTAAATTGGTACATCAACTTCCCAAGCTCGTAACTTTGGCATCCGATCTCCGTTTGAAGCACACAATAGCTCGTTAGAAAGATCTATCTGAGAAATACAACTTTCGGAAGAGAAATATTGATCCATGGACCCATGTTGCTCTCAAATTTCCAAGAAAACATGATTTAGTGCCTAAACACAGCTTCGGAAGTTCAAGACTCGAAAAACTGCTAAAAATAGTAAATTGTGCTACAATTTATAAAACTGAAAAAACTGAAAGAGACAATTGTGGGGGTCCAAGTTGGATAGGTGGGTGGCCACCAACATCCACCTGGATCACTCAGAATGTAGAAATTTCAGAAGTTATAAGTAGTGTACATGAAGATTTGATTGTAGAAAAAGAGAAAAAGGATGTAGACTGTTTGTAGTTAGGAACATCACCTGAAAGGATTGTTGAAGTAGTGCAAGAAATAGAAATTGTAGAGACAACAAGTCGTCCTCCAACAATTCAAATAGATCAACCCTGCTAAATTATTTTTTGATGAAGAAGATGGTCTTTGGACCCTGCAATTTGATGGAGCATTGGGAAACGAATGAGTTGGGATTGGCATGTGGATTCATGGTCCCTTGCATCACTTAGCTAAATTCCCTCGCAATGTAAGATTAAGTTCATATAAGTTGGCTTTTGATTGCTTAAATAATGAGGCAGGGTATGGAGCAGTGATTGTTGGCCTTAAAATTTTCAAACATATGGGAGCAAAGGAAATTTAATTTTATGGTGCCTCTGAGATTGTGATTAAATAGGTAAAAGGGGAGTACCAGGCCAGGCATCCAAGGCTATGAGAATATAGAAATGTTTTCCTTGGTATTATAAAGACTTTTTCAGAATATACATTGTCTTTGATTCCTAGAAGTCCGAATTTTATGGTCAATTCCATTGCCACTGCAGCAAGTATGTTTAAGATCCCCATCCACTCTAATAAAAAGTTTTCAATTCATGTCAAGTATCATCCAGCTATCCCTGAGAATATGAGAGATTGGAAGGTGATTTGGGATGATAAGAAAATTAATATTTTTTTACAAATGGAGGATGAATTCTTGCAATCCCATATTGATGATGTGTCTGATGAGAATGATTAGGGAATTGAGGCTATCGAGGTTGAAATGCTGCAACTAAAAGAAAATAACATTCCACAAGGTCTCATGCCTTTGGAAGAGATATTTGATCGTGATGATGTCACCAAAAAGACAACAATGGTCCCAACAGAAAAAGGTGTCCAATATATAAACATTTCCACAACTAACAGGCCAAAAATGGTCAAGTTGTCGAGGTCTCTATCCCTTGAGATGAAAATAAAACACATTGATTTAATGGAAAAATTTTCTAATGTATTTTCTTGGGACTATTCAGATCTAAATATGTATGACAAGAAAATAATCCAGCATACTAGACTAGCCAAGCCTGGTCAAGAGGATTGATCCCAAATTGTTGTGATCCATTGAGAAAGAGGTAGATAGACTCTACAAATCTGGTATCATATCTCTTATTCATTTTTCTGAATGGATGTCAAATCTTGTGTCGGTAAGAAAAAATACAAGAGATATTCGTCATTTTATTTACTTCAAGAATTTGAACAAAGTGTCCTTGAAAGACAATTATCCTCTTCCAAAGATGGATCATATTTTGCAGTGGGTAGTTGGGGCTTCAATGATGTCACTTCTTGATGGATACTCTCGATACAACCAAATTTAGGTTCATGAAGATGAACAATTGAAAAATAGCCTTTACGAAACCATGGGGTAATTTTATGTAGGCCAAGATGCCATTTAGGTTGAAGAACGCAGGGGCTCCATTTCAGCGAGCAATGGACATTTCTTTCACAAATGAAAGAGATGTATTTCTGGTTATTTACATAGATGATATTATAGTTTTTTCCAAATACGATGAAGAGAATTTGCATCATCTAAGAATTGTTTTTCAGAGATGCAAGAAATTTGGCATTTCGCTGAATCCAAAGAAGAACTTCTTTTCCATTGAGGAGGGAAAACTGTTGGGGAAAATTATTTCCAAAGACGGTATTCACATCAACCCTGCAAGATTTGAAGCAATCCAACAGTTAGATTTCTTAAGAAACAAAAGATAGATTCAATATTTTAACGCCAAAATCAACTTTTTGAGGAGATTCATCCCCACCCTTGCTGAAAACTTGAGGGAGATGACTAATATGCTGAAGAAAGAAAGTGAGGTAAGATGGTTAGAAGATGCAAAGAAATCATTCAATGCAATTAAATTTTCATTGTCTTCTGCTCCCACCTTGACAAACCTTGATTATACTCCAGATTTCATTATATTTTCATTTGCTTCTGAGCATAATTTGGTCATTGTCCTAATGCAGAAGAGGGACCAAAAAAATGAACAACCCGTATATTTTTTAGTCAAACTATAAGAGATGTAGCGGTGAAGTATGACATTATTAAGAAACAAGCTTTAGCCTTGGTGAAAGCTCTATAGGACTTTCGGGTGTACATTCTGCATTCAAAATTTTTTCCTTATGTTCCAACTGTAGCAATGAAGGAGGTTCTTATGCAGATAGATCCAAAAGGTAGGTGGGGGAAATGGATCACAACGATGCTAGAATATGATTTGGAGATAAAAACAACAAAGTTGATCAAGGGACAAGGTTTGGCAAAGATCATGGCCGAATCTAACTTGCAACCATTAGATATCAATATAATTGTTTATGTTTCTCAAGAAGAATTAAAAGACTCACTAGTATAGGTATCAGAAATGTTTACTTCATGTCCTTGGTATTCTGATATTGTCAATGTACTACAACATTTGAATCCTCCGCTAAAAGTCCCAACATGTAAGAGTAGATCGTTGAAATAAAAGCTTCAAAATAATGTATCTTTGATGGTGTTTTATTTTTGAAGGATCTAGGTGGTGTGTTGTTGAATTTTCTTGTTCAAAGTGAGGCAAAGGAAGTGATGAGTGACTTCGACAAGGGAGATTGTGGTGGCCACCCCTTCTGGAAAACTACAACTAACAAAATCTTGAGGGCTTGTTTTTATTGACTGACTCTTTTTTCCAATGTGCGATGAGCTGTCATGAATGTTAGATTTTTCAAGGGAAAACTAAACTACTACCATTTCCATTGCAACCGATTTCAGTCTTGACATCATTCCAACAGTGGGGTCTTCATTTTGTTGGGTAGATCCATCCTTCATCATCAACCAAGAACAAATGGATACAAAGAGCCACATATTACTTCACCAAATGGATTGAAGTGATCCCAACCAAGTATGATTCTGTAGTCATTCAATTCATTGAATCTAATATATTGTCAAGATTGGTTGTCCGCAGAAGATAATCACCGATAATATCCCCACTTTTAAGTCAAAAAAGATGATGGAATTATGTGAAAAGTATCATATCCAATTGTGGAATTCAACTTCTTATTACCCAAAAGGTAATGGGCTAGCAATCGTCTAATAAATGATTGGTCAATATAATCAAAATATTTTGGAGGTCAAGAAGAAGAACTGGAATGAAAAGCTTAACAATTCTTTATGGGCAGACATAGTAAGTAACAAGAAATCCATACGTACGTCTCCTTTTCAATTGGTGTACGGGATTGATATTGTCTTTCCTTCTTCTCTTGTTTTCCTGGTCATGAAGATTTTGCATAAAGTTTTCAACGAACCAAATGATGTGTAGCGAAGAATAAATCATATGATTCATTTACAGCAAACGAGGGAGGAATTATTTCAAAATACTTCTAAACTTGAGGAAAGAATAAAGAAGATTTATGACTGCAAGACTAAAGTAGATGATTTCAACTCGGGAGATATAGTTCTTCATTGGGATGAATAGAATGAAGAGAAGGGAAAGCACGATAAGTTTGAAAATATGTGGAAAGGACTGTACAAAATCTCAGCTTTGAGAGGCAAGAATGCCTATCTACTAGAAAAAATGAATGGACAAGATTATTCATGGGGATCAATCAATGGTAGGCTTCCCAAGCACTACCTTACTTGAGGAATTTTTGAAAATTTTCATTATCACTATACATACCTATTTACCTTCCTACCAGAGTGTGAAGTAGCGATCATGGGAGCTTGAAACTCAAGGAGAAGGCCATAAGGCTTCTTTGACCAGCTGTTGGTTTGAAAGATTCAGTTTGTTTTTTTAATTTTTCAAAGTCAGTTTTCAGTTTTGAGTCTGGTATTTTTGTTTTGAATCTATACCCAATGGATAAGGATACTTGGTCTATGGTGTTCTTGACACCTCCTAAAGGAGCTTCCTTCCCCAGCTGGAGCCAATGTTAGTGCCTGTCAGTCATGTCAGACAACTATGATCAAATATGCTCTTTCAAAGTTTGTTTGCGAGGGTATTAGGTCAAATTTTCATGGTTTCAGTAGGTCTTGAAACAAAAATTTGATCATTGTTTGGTGTGTCTAGTTTAGTGCTACTCCCTTTAGTAGTAATTGTTCTCATTAGTTGTCATGGTCATGTCATTGTTGCACTCGGATCAGTTGAAGCGTCAACATATAAGTCTTGGTCTAGGGTTTCCACTGGTGTTGTCATTACTATGTCAAAATTAAAAGAAAAGAGTCATCATTGCTATGTTTCTTAAGTATTCACACTATGGGAGATAGCATGTTAAGAAATAAAGGTAATAAAAGGTATCAAGCAACATTTAGGAAGATATTACTCCAATATGAAGGGTATATTGTCGTCTTTTGACATATACAAGAAAAGGTGTCTTTGTAAGTTTTAAAGATATTCAAAACATTTTTTTTCATCATTCACATGAAAAAAGGACTCCGGTTGATCATCCACAGCCCAAAATACTCATTCAACATCTAATCTCACTCTCAAAGTGCATTTCAAGCCCCCTCCCTATGTTTTTGTGCTCCACGATGCATTTTCTGTAGAACGTTACATTTTCGTCAATGGAAGGAAAAAGAACATCTCCTAGTGCTCTCTAAATCAAGTGAATGTTTTCTCAACTCAATACAAGTATGTCAAAGGGAAACACCACCTCAACAAAGTGAAATTTTTCTGTTTTTTGGTGTGGAACTCTGTCCTAGGGTTTCCATGCTATGCTTTTTATTCAACTCCATGGTTTGATTTTCACACATCTAAACTAGTTTTCCCACATTTCCTATCCTTCCTCACACTGATATACAATTTCCCTATCATTTTTAACCCTTCCCATTTATCCCTATAGCTTCTAAGGAAAATCCTAGACCCCACACTACGTTTTCAGTAAAAAGGGTAGTGTGGACTGTGTAAAAATTATTTGCTTCCCTTGCCATCACTCCCTATCCTATTTATCACTTCCTTAAGGTCCCTAAGACCCCTCCCCACCTCCCAAATTTTTCCCATTTATTAATTCCCTCCCTAACTCCTCTTTCCCCTCACTTCAAATTACAAAACCTAAATCCCTAATTTCCCTAATTAAAACTCGGTTTTCTTCATTCCTCATAACCTATTTTGTTGTGCAGCATTTGAACATGGAAAATAAAAATAAAACCTATAGAAATGGAGGTCAAGTGTCAAGGTTTGAACCCATTAACACTCAACAGATAGTCTCCTCACCATTTGCTATGCAGTGTTTCCAAAACGTTGGTTGCCTATGGTTTTGTGAGCAAATCCAACAAGTCGGTTATCAATCTAAACTAACTAGCATGTTTGCCACAAACCTTAGAGGAGATAAGGTCAATATTGTAGGGGTGGAATTCATCATTTCATCAAACACAATAGTTTCTACCATAGGGTAACCAAACAATGGGGAAAAGTGATTCAAAAACTGAGATTTGGACACATCAAATTACAGGGATTTCATCAAAATTCAGTTCAAAGAGGCTCCCAAGAGTGTTTTTCCTTTAGGAATGGTGCTTGAAAGGTTTTCTCCATTAATGAAGTTCATCTTGAAATATTTTACATGTGAGGGTAGGTTTTCAGTGGTGATTAAGTATCATATCACATTGTTGATGTACATCACCAGTGTAAAGCCTCTAAACCTACCTCACTACCTCTATAGAAATTTAGTTAAGATGGCAAAGAAATTGAAAAATAGAAAGAGTGATGACCAAGCTAGTCTCTACCACCATGATTTAATTAAAATAATTGTCCTACATGAGCTTGAAAAGAGGAACATCTCTTGGGAAATTTTGATGCAGGCCACGTGTTTTTGCCTTCTACTAGTCAGCCTACTAGCCATAGTACACCACTTGCATCATCCAAACCAACAAAAGTTGGCTCATCTAGCAAAGTTTCAGTGAAGAAGACACCAAGGGCATAAATCACTCAGACCTACATCAGAGGGAAGATGCTTGTGTTTTCTCCTAGAGGAGAGGAAAGGGTGAAGCATACTTCAATTGATAGGGAAGAATCTCCACATCACCATGAGACATCTTTCCATGAGCATATTCATGAAAAATAAGGCAAATCATTGAAGTAGCTAGTTATGGAGAAAGAGGTTGAGATTAGAGGTTTGAAAGAAGATTTCACTAAATCTAGATACATGATTGCATTTTTGCAGCAAGAAAATATGCAACTCACAATGAATCAAATGCTACTGTAAAAACCTAGAATGGGTGTAGTGGAGGAGCTAGGAAAAGGTAAGAAAGTCATTGCTTTAGAGAAAATGGAAGACATTGAAGTTCATGTAAAGCTAAAGAGGCCTAGAACCAAGGGCATGAAGAGGAAAGGAAGCCAAATGAGTGAGCCATCTACACCTTCGGAGCAGCAAGACGTTAACAAATCCATTGACCAAGATTGTGAGAAAGATAGGGAGTATTTGTTGGATAAATTTAATTGCCACTTGGAGAAACTCGAAAGGGCTAACAGGGCCATGAACTTACAAAGGCACATGCTAGGCATTACTACACGAGGAACAAGATTTTTAAAATTAGGGTTAAGAGCATGAAGGCAAAACGCAAGAAAATCCTAAACAAGCTTAAGAAGAAGGATAACTTGGAATTTCTTGCTGATGCATCCTTAATAGTTTGACTTATCTTTCGAAGGTTCAATGGAGCAAAGTTTCAGAAATTTTGGCAAATTTTTGAATTTTTTAAATTTTTTAAAATTTTTGGGCATTTTTCCATTTTTTAGCAAGTTTTGGTAAGAAAAGGTAGCGTGGCCCACACTACATTTCTTTTTGGGTCTTCTATTTGACAAATGTCTTATTGTTATGTATTCCTTTTTACCTCTATATAAATTGTAGAAAATTGGACTTCCACTACAACATGATCTGGCAGGTCAAAATGTCAAAAAAGTGCCTAAAAACACCCTTTTGCCCTCTTTTTGAACAACACGCTACGGTTTTGGAGTAGCTATGGGAGAATTGAGATTTGGAGGGCTAGAATAATTCCTTTTCAATGTTTGAGGACTCTATGGTGTACTAGACAGGTAGCACTTTCAAATGCACTATCATGATCTAAATTTGGAGCACAATAACCCCTCCAAACTTCACTCACAATTTGCATGCTACATTTTCTCCAAGCACGTTGTGTTTTCAAAGTAATTCGCTACATTTTTACCTTGAACTCCTTTTTCTCAGTTTTCTCAGTCAATTTCAACTTTTTCTGATGTAATTGTTCTTTTATGTGTTTAAATTATGTAATAGGTGGTAAATAAGAGTGTTAGAGTAATTTTCATGTAATTTTAGGCCTCATTTATGAGGAGTTGTTTAGTCAAAGTTTAAAAGGAGGATTTGTTTTAACCTCCCTACACATTACAGTTTGTTGAGCACTTCATGTAATTAGCTCCTAAGTCGAAGGATTCGACCCTGAGAGAGGGGAAATGGTTATTTTTTCTATATGTATCTAGTTTTCATTCAGAGAAAGGGTTGGACATCAGTGAGTAGAACTCTTGGAGCTTGAACTTCCTCACTTTTACAGGAAATCAAACGATAGTTGCAACTATTATTCAGGAATTCTTGTGTTGTGAGTTTGTGATAATGTTTCTCTCTCTTATAGTTTTATATGAATGATAATTTTGTATTATTTCCATATCTATGATTTTCAGTGACTTTCTTAAGAGGTTTTAAACCAAATTCTTAGTTTTAAGCTTTGTTTTGTTAGGAACTTCGTGTTTATGTCACCTATCTTCAGATAAATGAATTCATGCTTTCCACACTCGTTTTGATATTTCCTTTTCCACCCTATATTACATTTAAAGAAAACCCAAAAGTATCACAAAGGCATACCTACCCTGCTCCTTTATATCTCCTGCAACTCAAACCTTTGATCTTTTGACCTAGTTCATTGATTTTCACTCCTGATCCAACAAAACCATAAATTTCGAAACCCTGGTGCTATAATAACTAGCCTAAAACATTTTCTCACTCTAGTCATCATCGGTTGTGAGCTCATAGAGAGATCCCTATCTAGTTTAGCATGACTAGCTGTTGAACCCTAAGCTGTTTGAGGTTACATCCGTTGATTGCCTTTCTCAGCCTTGGGATATTGTGGAGGATAATAAGGTCAGTTTTAAATAATGTTGCAATAAGTGTCCAATCGATTCTTTTATTTTCATGCTCGAGTCGTCTATGATAAGGTATTGAAGTCTTCTTGTTGATTTTAGATTACCATTCCCTCCTCCGTCTAGTTGTGAAACTAAGAAGGTATATTGCATTATGGATTTTGTTAAGTCGTTAGTTTTAGTGATTGAAATGAGTGCTAATGGTGCCAAATTTGTTTGTGTTGTGACTTAACAGTCTTATTCATCTTTGATAAGTTTTTATGGGTTTGGGCACTGGCCAAAGGCTGCATTTCTATCCTACAAGTGTGGGTTCTAAAAATCACACTACATATATCTGAAGGAAAAACACCAAACTCCACTTCATATATATCATTTGTTGGGATGGTGAACTTGACTTTTCATTTGTTTTAGATGCAAAAATCCTTGTTCTTTTTTAGTCAACTTAAAAAGTAAGGTTTTGGATGTGTGACTATAGGTAGAGTGTGATTCTTTTCTACCACATCCGAGATGACCTCTTGTTTATTGTGAGTATCAAATACTATGGTCACAAAATTCTATTTGATTTGGATCTTAATATAGACTAGTTTCTATTGACTAAGATGTGTTTGTCATCAAAGAAATTTTTTTTGTCACAGTGTTAGATATTGATGTTTCCTTATTTCCATACTTTTTCATGGTTCACTTTGGTGCTTCTTTGGATGGTGTCCCTAATATTCACTATTAGAGTATCCTTTTAGATTATGGCAGTTATATAATGAAACATTCTTCTTCTTAGGTACTCTTTGTCCTCCTTTCATTAACTCAGTGTTTTCCAATGTGGTCTAGTTGAATGGCTTCTTTATTGTGACATATTTTATAATCGTCTTCTTCCCTTAATTAGAATTAGTGCCAACAATTTTATTTGTCTTCCTGTGACTAGCCTTAACCTTTCCTAAGTTAGGAATTTTCAAGAGGTTGGATGCCAAAAATCTCAATCTCTTTCACAATTGGCATGATTAGCCTCTTAATGAATTTGGTTACCAACTTTCCTTATTCATCCATCACTTTGACCTAAATATTATAATAGTTAAACTATTATATCTAGGCATCTACCATATGGTTTGGGTGTTGCCATTATTATTGTTATTCCTTCTAATAGTTGACAAGGTGGAAATTATCCTTGACAAAAATCTTGAAATTGTTCTATGATAAGGTTTGTGTGGTATGGAGAGTTAGTTTGCACCAACATAAATTCTCCCACCACAACAAAGCTTATTTATGCACGGGAAATTTTTGAAAGGTAAATTTATCTTCATTTGTGAAGTTTTACACTTTATAATTGGAATGTCATTATGTTATTAAATTGTCAAGTCATAGGGTCTCCATTATGGACATCATATGGTGAAATTTCTACATTGGTTTTCACTTTTAGAGAGGAAACTAGATTTGGTGATGAAACTCTTGAAATACAACTTGTTTTTGGGTTGGGATTACCTAAGATGGATTTTGGCAGAGTGCAAGTTGTAATGATGCAATGAAATATGTCAATGCCTGCAACCAATGGGGAATATTTGTGAATTTACAATCTATAGAATCAACATTTCTACTAAGAGTATCAAGTCTTAAATTATGTTGTTCAATGAATTTATCGGAGAAATAGTCCAACAATCATGAATAATAATAATAGGGATTTCAGTGCCATTTTTCTTGCAACATATTTGTGGACAATGATAGGGGGTGAAGAAGTTAAATTTTTTGATATTCCATTTAGAAGCTTCTGAATGCAATTGGTTTAAGACTCTAGAGATACTAATGAGAATGATCCAAGTTTATCTTATTTTCTATTATTGTATATCATATGTTGTTTGATGTTGAATGAAAATTCTGATCTCTGAATCATGATGGTCATAATTCTCAACCAATGAATGGAAAATGTTTGACTTTGAATTTGAAATCAAGTGATTCAAATTATTATCATGAATTAAATTTGAAAATGAACGCAAACCATTCGTGTTTTACATAAATTTCAATTATGCTTTTATTTATTTACTTTTACATGTACATAAAATTTTATATTTATACCCTCGATAGATAATCGTTCCCCATTTCGAAAGTGTTTTACCCTGACCCACACATGTACCACACATATGGAAATTTAAAATGACATTAATAAAGGTGTGGAGGAGATTAAAATTCATGAAATAAATATGTCACCATATATCCATTATCCATATTAATTACCAGTGGTCTATATCCAGTACAAAATTCTAATACAAATTAGAGGAAATGAAAGTATTTATCACTAAAGGAGCTACACTACTAAGAAATTAGATTAGTATATTTTCTTGATCAGTGCAGTGCCTTATTATACAATATGTTCCTCACGTTTGTGTGAAATGTATAAATATGTATTTTTTGGTGTTTTTGTTGGCAGATTAAATGTGATTCTCATTTTTGGAAGGAACCTAATATTATTTATTTCTCTTGAATTGGTATTTTTCATTCAATCCAAGCTTAATATACATCATTATGTTATATCTAGCCAACTTACTTGGTTCAACGATTGTCGACAATCACCAGACGCAATCCCAAGTTCTCAACATTAAATTGTTGTAGAAGAATTTGTTTCAATTCATCCAATTTGCACATCAAAACAAATATATCTTTTCAAATTAAGACAACATAAACTTGACCATGGCTTTTCTGCATTCGTCAAATATCTTATTTTCTTTGCAAACAAATTTTAAGTAGAATAAGATGCATTAATATACCATAACAACATACATTATTGTGTAATATTATTATTATTTACAGTTAGTGTGAATATATATCTGATCATATAGACAAGATAAGTGAAAAATATCATTAATATTTGAAATCTGATAACACGAAATATTTGTCAATTTTGTCATGGTAAGCAAAGGATATAAAGTGAGAGAACGAGGGGCCTAGTGTGACTATATGGGACATCTGCAAATGGTCAACTGGATGTCCCAACTGTGATAACCATCCAAGAAAGACATGTAGAGTGAAATTGTTACATTATCAACAAAATAACTCCTGGTGAAAGTTTCGAGAAAAGCTTTTTTTATATAATATATTATGTCAATATGAGGAAAAAGGAGCCACTAAAACGTAACTAGTCAATGAAATATTGAATGCATTGTTTGAACAATTTTTCCAAATCTATCATGGCCCTGAATTCATGACAAGGGTGGTATACATTGTATTGCAAAAATGGAAATGTATTAGAAACACATAGATTCATGCTCAAATAGACATGGGATTTAGATTATCTCAAAATATAATCCCTCTATGAAAATAGTATATGGATACGATATTATAGAATAAATATATATGACCTTTTGATTGAGAAATTATATTTTCATAATCCATTTTGAACATGGACTTTACACACTTTTACATGATCTGAAAATATAGCCCCTTCATGAAAGAAATAATTGGCTAGAACATTGTAGAACAAATATGTACCGTGAACAAATGCATAGTTTTTGAATTTGTTTGAGAAGGGCTTTAAACTTACAAGTGTTCTTCATCTTACAGGGACAAAAAATGACTTGAGAAGGAACTTTTGAAAGGCAATAACCCATTGCTTATTTCATTACATTAAAAATTAAATTTGGAATTTTCTATTGAGCCTACACATGTTTTCTTGTTTGTTGAGTTTATTTCATCACATCACAAACTATTCAACATACAATTTACTGTATACCTCCCAAGGGAAGTTTCTGACTTATGAGAGTATCTTGAGGAAAATATTTAAGTATATTGGACTTACCTTCATAAATACTTAAATTTTTTGGATGTCTCTACTTACCTTCTTTTGGAATTTAAAGATACTTTTGTCGTGGAGTGTTAACATGAAGAAATAAATACGTAACTATGGTTTCACATAAGTTTTTCTCCTTTCATAGATATTACGTGATATTGGAAGGCATACACCCTCGAACTTGTCTTTGTTTATTAAATTTGTCCTAAATCTGCAAATAGAGTTGTAAAATTATGGATGGAGTAACAGAGCTTGGTCCGTACTTTGGTTGATTACATGAAAATTTTTGATAGTTAGAAGAAACTAGATATCACAAGATAATTTTTCTTTATCATTTCGAGTTATCCTCAAAATAGAGAACATTAAAGGTACGTGTATTTAAGACAAAGATGCAAAGTTGAAAGACATACTTTAGTTGTCTCTAGTGATTATTACAGGCATTGCAAAGTTGTTAGGTACTGAATTTTGCTAGATACAATATGAATTCTTCCTACAATTGTTGTTTTTATAGATGATAACCCTCACTTTCAATTAGTTCAAGCAATTTTGTTTGGTGCTTTGGAGAATGGAACCTAAACATAGGAAACACAACTTCAATTTTTGATTGGATGACAATTGTTCCTCTTGAATTTGCTTCTCAGTTATTGACTTTTAGTTAAGATTGGAAGATATTTGGTTCAAACATATCAAAAAACAACAATCTTGTATTTAGAGACAACAACAGTATGATAAAAATGGATTCGTTTCTAAAGGGTGGGATATAGGAGGCAACACATGCTACTTTCAGAATTGTAAATTCTGCTTCTGAGAACCCTCAAAATAACATGATAATGTCAACTCCCCCTCATCTTTTTGTCATGTTTTTCTTACGTTCCTTCCCCTCCTATTTCTCTTTCCGTTCCTTGCTAGCCAATGAGGGCCTCCTTTCATATATTTAGTAGTTCGTGGTATCCCATACTCCTCTAGCAGACAAAGCCCTTCTACCATTTTCTCAGCATGCCAATCTACCTTGCATTCTATACTCTCATGAGCCCGATGTAAACCACCTTTTCATTCAAGGATGGGGATTATGATGTGTTCTCTACCCATATTTGTTAGATACTTACTGCTTTTCTTTCTTTTTGTCACTTGAGTTGACCTCCTCTAAATATGCCCTATTCTCCTTAGATTATTTAAAAGGTAGCCTCTGGCTGGTAACCCCAATTTTCTAGAGATCCTTGACCATTGAAATTTAGATTCAGCCCCATCATCTAATTTTATCCTAGCGAGTGCAAAGCTTTAAATTTCTTTGCCACATCTTCCTACATGACCAAACATTGTACCACATGTTCCAAGAATCTCATGGTTACCATCACCACAAGAAATTTATATTGCATTTCCTACTCTGCATGATTTTGATATTTAATCATCATAGTAGTTATAATCCTTATTTTCATCAAAATTTTCTCTAGATGTATACAATTTTATATGTTCTTTAGTGATTTATTTCATCTGCAAAATTGTATTAGAGGAGCCATAAGAACATGGGGACTTTGGGCTTGTACTTTGGTTAGTCTCAAGTTTAAACAGTTGGCTTCATTGTTGTTTCCTTGTTTGAAAAAAATTATGTTTTGCATCTATTGTACAATCGTTTGTGCCAACTGAACCAATGAAACCTACACGACTTTATAAATTTTTATAATTTAATAAATTTTTTAGAATTCAAAATTTATAAAGTTTCAAGGTCTACTTCATTGAAGGGTGCTAGCTCAATGGAAGAGCACCTGTTTTACAAATAGGTGGTTGGTGGTTTGATTCTATCATGCCCTAATATTCATAGGGATTAGTGAAGATTAATTTATGTCCCTATATATGTATCAATAGTGAGATTTGTTAAAGGGCCATCATCAAAAGTCATCTTTTATATATGAAATGGTGATGGATAATGAACATCGCCATATATATGCATCAATAATGAGGGTCATGAAATGTCCATCACCATAAATCATTTTTGTTAATATGAAATGGTGACAGTAACTATCCATCATTATAATCATTATTCATGATAGACCTTGAATGCACCACAACACCTATACTTTTGGTGACGCGGCCTTTGGTGACGTTCAATTTTTGGTGACAGAATCTATTTTTACCGTCACTAATGAAATTATAGTGACATTTTTTGACCCTCACCATATAAAAAGGTGATGGTAAAAATAACATCACCATATATATGCATCAATAGCGAGGGCCACGAAAGATCCATCACCATAAAAAACTGTTGTTCATATGAAATGGTGATGATCACTATCCATCATTATAATCATTATTAGTGACGAACCTTGAATGCCACTACAACACCTATACTTTTAGTGATGCCACCTTTGGTGACGTTCAATTTTTTATGACATGAACTATTTTGATCATCACAAATGAGCTTATGGTGACAATTTTTTACCCTCACTAATGACCGGTTTTGTTGTAGTGGGAACAAAGGTAGAAGAAAAGGATTGCTTGAAAGTAAGTATTCGTATTTGATTCAGTTTTTATTATACATGTGATCTATGGCTATGATTTATCATGGTTAGATGTAATCTCTTATTCTAATTTATGATGGTTTCATTCTAAGCTAATCAGATGTGATATGTGTGTACATGATGATTTGATCAAAGAGCTAGCTTGATTTATTGTGACAAGAGTAAATAGAATTGCAGGTGTACCTCATTGATGAGCTCCAATGAGGTATGATTTGAATTTATTTAAATTCATTTTGAGACTAATGGAAATTATGTTCTTGGTACAATAAAGCATGGAAAATTCTTAATTTGGGTGGTTGGAATTCACTGCTAGAGAATGTTAGCTTAAACAAAAGGAACTAGAACAAGTAGCAGTATGTTGGTAAAGAAATTTAGGAGCAGGGCCATTGTGGGGCACTAGTACCCAATAGTATCCATTGATTTCCATGACCACGCTATGACTAGTATGATGGTTTTGATGGTGGGATATGCCTTGGTTTTTCAACCTTTCGATGTGAGGAAACCTTTCCAATGGATGGATCACCTAAGGGATTGTGTAGCAGAGAAGGGGATTCAGGAAGAACTTGGAAGGTGTGTGACAACATGGAAGGGGTTGACTAGATTTACTGAGGGACTATGTAGCAGATAAGGGAAGGTCATCGAATGAATTTTTTTTGTCATTATCATTTCTAGATGGAATCATAATCACGCTGGGAGTGTGCCCTGGAACAATGAGTTGGTAACTATTCATTGAGAGCACAAATAGCACAAGATTGTAGCATTGGACATTGGATAGAAGTTTGACTTTGGCAGTGGATTCTAGGCTTCCTGAGCAGGAGGCGGATCTTGGTATTAATTTAGGGGTGGAGGTCTAAGTGTTGTACAACAAAATGACCCACTCATCAACTTAGAGGTGAAAGACATGATGAATGAAGCAAAGACCACAATTGCAACTCGTGATTCCACATTAACGCTAGTTGTACATTGAAAACCTACTTTATAAAGCTTGTTACCAAGCATAAGGGTGCGTTAGTGACCCTATTAACTCAAGTTGTTAGACCAAGGGAAACGTTAGTGAAACTAAGGGAAGTTCAGTGGGTCAAGCCAATGAATTGACACACAAATATCTAGATATTTGTCCGTAAATTTACTCAAGAAAAGCAAGAAAATATCCAAAACTAACCTATTTGTAGAAATTCTAATTTGAGGAAAGGAGGAAAATGGGAAAGAGCTGAAAAGCAAGGCAAGTTCATTGCTTTTTCCCTAGTGAACTTTATGAGGAGCTTGGAAACCCTAAACTGATTGCTATATAAGTAATGAGAGGGTCATTGTGAAAGGGGTCAGGGCATTTGAAAGGATAGCCTACTAAGATGTTGTGAACTGTCACATACTTGAAGAAGTGAGCTAGAAGAGAGAGAGAGAGAGAGAAGCGGAAGGGGCAAAGGAAGACTGATACAACAGATGGTTGTAATCACTCTTCCATTATTAATACAGAACTGTAGATGTGTTACCTACTCCATGGTGTCGGTAACCTTGTTCATTAAGTTGTTCATTCGATACTTGTTTAGATGAGTAATTTAGTTGTATGCAAATATATGTTCATTGTGTATTCATATATTGGTTTTCAAGGTTGTATGTTGTGAATGTGTTTTCCTTTCCTTTGTGTAGGAATTGATTTGGTGCCGAATTTGGTGGAGTTCTTCTTGGCTGCATTATGATCTCCAAACAATTCTAGAAGGAGACTTGAGGTAATCCTCTTTCCATACTTCGTTAACTGATATTTATATATGAAAATGTGTATAACTTGGTAGCATCTGCAGATAATCTTATAGTTTGTCGAAGGTCCTTAGAAGGCCTTTGAGGGTAGCTTTCATTCTCCACACACTGTGCATTTTACCCCATAAAATTATTGGCAACTCCGTTGGGGACTATACATCTAGTTCCTGGTTTATCCAGACTCTTCTCAGTTCTCTCTTCCTTCTAAGAGCTCCCTATTCTTCAGCAATCCTTTTCTAATCCACCAAATATCTTCCTGCATCTTACTTGTATACATTGATCTCAGAAAATGATCTTGGAAACCCTCTTTTTGATAGATTTCCCACACTAATGCAGGTTAGCAGGATACACAGAGCTTTATAAAGCGTTGTGCCTGTTCACAGGGAGCATTAGTGGGCCTACTAACTCTCTGTAGCCACTGTTACAGATCGCTAGTCTCCCATTACCTTGATTTTCAGTAGTTTCTGTGGACCAAAAGGGATAGGAAATCTTCGCATTGGCTGAAATGAGATCTCTAACTGTATTATGTCAGCAAAATTGGTGTCCTAGAAATTTATTTTTAGGAAAAAAGTTTTGGTTTTTATCTCTTAAAAACATTTTTTATGAAAGAAAAACTGACAATTTGTATTCATCCTTCTGTTTAAATAGTTATAAGTTGCTTCATTTTGGTTACAAGTAGTTGTTACGAAACATTGGAAAAGAATCTTTTGGTTATGCATGTGTTGAAAGACTATCGATGCATGGAAGAAACTATGAATATGTGGAAAATATGAATATGTAGAATACAACTTGTTTGCAATAAATTGAAAAAAAAAATCAGAGCATTGTTTTTGCATGATTTATTGAGTCAATAATCTCACCATTTTTCAGACGTCAACTCCCCTACCGAAGACAATAATCAAGTACACATAAAATTTACATAAAAATCAATCAGTAACTCTTTTGAGCAAAGCAACATTAGCTAGGCTAGGATCTTGGGATAAGCATGTGAGTGAACTGCCCAAGGTTGAAAACCAAAACTAGTGTCACTAACGAGCGAAAAATTCATTCTACACTCATATTACCGGGACCACTCTAGTAAAAGCGGAGCAAAATACGAGACAACATCGGACTATAATTGAAGGTAGCTTGCCTTCTCTTACAAATCCTTTGGGCATTCTGTGTATTGGGGGTCCCTTCGAGGATTTCATAACTAAGTCAAGGACTCAGGTATCCTGCCCACACAGCGTGTTGTCTACGACTATGTCCCCATTTAGTGGTGTCTATGATCTGAGGTATCTCTAGTTGCCAAACTTATAGGGACTTACACAAGGTGATTGGGATGGGCTGTCCTGGTACCTAACACAGATGGATCTACTCTGTCTTTAGTTTTTGGGAGGGTTCTCGCCTTCACAAGAGTACTTGGCCCCTCAATCTGAGGTTAGGGAGAATCTCTAGAGTAACCATAACCGTACATTTGGCCATCCTTCTCTATTATTCATTGAGATACTGGGTTTCATTCCAGTGATCGGTGCTTATCAGATGAGGCAATTTCCCTCTGTTTGTTGATTGATACATTTAGTGTATTTTTTATATTTTTTAGGTACCTGAGTGCTATCATTTGAGACATTAAAGAATATCAAAATAAAATTTATTGATAAAATTTTTATTGTGGCTACATCCGGCCTTCTTCGTCACTCCAGATGATTGTTAGGACTTCCTCCACTCATTGTGGAAGATCTATCGACTTCCATTGAACCGGATTCCCCATCTTCGGGGGATTTGTCTCCTAAATCTCACACGAGATCTGTTTGGACAACCGACGATTCAAGTTTATTGGAGGATTTCTTTACCGAGGGATTTCTTCCCCCCTTTAACCCTTTGCTCATGAATCTGTTGGAACTTATCTTGGCTCCTATGGTACTTGTACTTCCTGCTTCAGTAGTTGGAACATTTCCATCTATCTAGTTAATGACTAACAGGTTGTGGAACTTTAGGGACACTTTTGGTCCTTCACAACTCCCCCACTCGACAGTCATCACAACACTGATAATGGTGAATCCCACTATCCCGTTTGTCCCAGGTACAACCACTCACATAACACCCTCTATGAGTGGAACCCAGCAGATGCCAAGTTCCACCCCTATGGTGCCAAACTGCATACCTTTGACAAGTGCCACATACAGTGCTCCCTATAACACTCAATACGCCACTATGGGCGCGGTTCCCATTTACCAGCAACATGGTCAGCCGTCAATGTACAGGTCAAACCCACAGATTCATATACCTGGGGGTTTCCCAATATGCACATGCCGATATGGAATGTAACAGTTCCCCCAATATTCTCAGTCATGCATGGTCAGTCGCTAATTTACATGAGCGTTCCCTTTGTAAATCAAGGACAAATGGTTAGTTTTGTGTCAGGTGGGAATCCTCAAGGGGTTCCCAATGAGTCCATGGGGGCACCCTACTCACATCTTCAAATGAGTCAAGGAGGTACTGCTTATACTGGGGGGAATTCCATACCCCAATATCAAAATCCTCATGGAAATCCACTCTACAACACCATACCTCAAAGCAATTGCTACACCACAGAACCCATGTATAATATGGGGAACCAAACGATGGGAGGAGGGCAAAGCTCCTCAAGTCATCTTTCATCACCATGGTCAGAGTCGGGGGCACCTAACTCTCTACCTTTCTTGGCAACATTGGATATACCCGACTTATACAAATTGACAAATGACCCCATCTATCACAAGTTACAATGGCCACCGATCCCGCATAAAATACTAATGGACATCCCAAAGTTTGATAGAAAACAAGGGGACGATTTGAGCACCCATATCACCACCTACCATCTCTGGTGTGTTTCAAACTCTATGGTGGATGATAGTGTCCAGTTATGTCTTTTTCCACGCACCCTCACTGGCAACACAATGAAATGGTATATTAAGTTACCATGCACGTCAGTAAACACCTTTGACGCTTTAGCGATGGAATTCCTAAAGCACTTCCAACTACCAATCCACTATGAGACTGGGACAGAGCTCCTCACTTCATTTTGTCAGGATACTGTCACCCACATCTCCGATCATATTCATGAATGGAGACGTAGGCAGAGGTTAGTCAAAGCTACCATCCCAAACTTTCTCTTAATGGACTGGTTCTGCAAGTCCTTACTCCCGCAAATCACTAGAGATGTCACTCTAGGTGGTGTGGTCATGAAGACCAATCCATATGTCGTGCCCAGCACTTAGATTTTTTATATTCACAGTCTAGCACTCTTTATGACATAATCCCCAATGTTCCTAGTAACCCCAATGCTTCTGCCACTTAGCACCCTAGAGTGCATGCCCACGGGATTGTCGATGCAACCTTTGGCGCTGCTATAAAACAACTTAGTGGTCACATTGCCAAGCTGGTAGTGGACCCCTATACCAATACGACTACTCTTCCTACCACTGCGATAAACTTTGTGTAGTCTACACAAAAATCTGGTGGCAAGAACAAGAAGAATAAGAAAAATATCGCTCCTTATGAAGAGCAGTCACCAAAGTAGCCCAACCTAAAACAGAAGTTCGTTGTGCCTACTGATGAGGAAAAGGATAAACCCACCAGATATCTATGAAAACTCTATGCTGAAGACCACATGACTTGGCATTGTTTGCGGTTTCAGGAACGCAAAGAATACCTTGCCAAAAGGGATTCTGGTAAGGCCCCCGCTATCCTTAGAAATCATTTTCCCACTGAACAACAACAAAATGTTATTGCAAATCAACTGAAACCCATGCAAGGGGGTAATGATGGTTTGCAACATCCTTTGGCTAGTGAAGGATCTTCTACCATTTACACATTTGAAACGGTAGTACTCGCTACAAGAGCTAAATCTTATGGAGCTCTTATTGCTCCTGCAGCAGAACCATCCTCAGGTCAAAACCCACCACTGCCTAACAATTTTCATATCGAAAGGCCAGTTGAGGACCTTGTAATTCAACCCCAAAAGGGGCACTTCAATGCACAACGCATAATACATCTGCACGTGCCGCCAAACACTACAACATTGTAGAGGATTTGGCGCAAGCGCCATCGGCTATGTCGGTGCTTGAAGTATTACAAACATGCCCGACACAACGGAAAGCTTTGCTTTCGGCTATTGGAGGTATTGACCAAATAGATTCCATGCTTGCTATTTTTGACATGGACAATTATAAACCTCCCCTTTCTCACCAGCTTTCATTCTAGGTGCATATCACTTCGAAAGGTAAAGGTATATGCAGAACTGTCATCAATGAAGGTGCTTCTACCTGCATCATATCGGCTTCATGTTGGCTCACCCTGGGTTCTCCAACCCTATCCCCACCGTCGAACTCCCTTAAAGCTTTCGACGGCCACAACTTTATCCCAAAATGATACCTAGCTAGTTTTCCCATCACTTTGTATGGGAAAACCATAACGGTGGACATAGAAGTCGTAGACAAGAAACTCGACTATAATCTCTCACTGGGTTGCAGTTGGACATATGCCATGAAGGCCATCGTACTTATTTTCTTTCACATCATCATATTTTCATTGGATGGAAAGGTTATTACAGTAGATTAGTTGCCTTTCTGCACCCCTGATTATTCACCATTACCAAGCTGCTATGTACCCCTAGTAGGAGGTGGAACTGACTGCTATGTCAGTTTAGGTACCAGTCTATTGGAGGCATCTTCCCTCATGGGATGTTTTCCTCTTCAGCCACCCAAGGTTTCAATAATGGTCAACATGTTTTCATATATTCCTCATGAACTGACCGATCCATGGATCCTGTGAGCCCCTTCCGACCTTGACATATTCAGAGACTAGATGCAGCTGTCACCAGCTGAATTGGCTTACCAAGCCATTCAATCCACATCCGCATCTCTAGTCATGTTGGTTACTACTGACGGTACCTCCAGCCTTCCTCTAACCACTACTCCTTTAGATCCATCCAATCAATTCCTTCCTATGGACGAAGCTATTAAGGAAATCATGATTTTTGGAGAGAAACATTGGGAGGATTGGCACCATCATGTTCCAATATCTGATTCGGACATGATGCCTCTCTAAATCCTCTCCCCTGACATACCAGAAATAGTTTCCTCTCCATATACGACCATCCAAACTTTGGATGCATAAGGAAACATGGACGACACTTCTATATCATTGCCCCTCAATATTTCTATCAAGACAGGCATAGTGGAAAACATCCAGCTGAGAGCGGATCGTAATCCTGAGGAAATTGCGAGCTCTACCTACCTATTTCGGGAATTACACGATGTGTTCAGTGGGCCTCATGAGGAAATGCCCAACATTAATCCATCTACTACCATGAATGAGATCTAATTTTACAACGATGACAAACCCATTGAGCATCAGATCCCTTCCCTGGAAATAGTTGTTGAGCCCATGCCTGGCACTACGGCCAAAGAAGAACGCTTACTATACCTTAAACAGATGTATAAAACCTGTTGAGATGCTGACTTGGCACTCGAGGCTCACAAGCACCAGGTACAATCCTTATTTGCAAAGGAGCTTAAGTTTCCTCGTTACCAATAGGGAAACCTTGTGTTGCTTTATTATCCAAAAGATAACCTCTTGGAGGCATGCACGCTTCAACCCAAAAGGCTAGGTCCCTATGTCATAACGAAATTCCTCCCCATGGGGGCATATGAACTGCAGGATCGGGAAGGAGTCCCACTCAAGGAGGCCAGATATGGGCTCTATCTAAAAAAATATTATGCCTAGTATTGCACTGGGCATGTGCTTTGTAATGTTATGTATCCATATGTTTTGCTTCCCTTTTTGGTGTGATTGGATTGTTTTCTTATGTAGTGGAGTACTTGTATCATGCATTCTTCTCGCAATGCATATGTCATCGTTACCATTAGCATACGTAGGATACACAGATGGTGCTAGTCATCACACATGACACATTGCATCAGCTGCTTGGGTCATTTAAACACCTGAGTCAGAACTATTTTGCTCTAGGGGGTCTTTCTTGGTACCACCACCAACAATATTGCCGAGTACATGTCGGTCATTTCACTTCTCACGGAAGCATCGTCAAGGGACATCTCCATTCTGGTGGTCAGGTTAGACTCCCAGCTATTCGTTATGCAATTGACTAACCTTTATCACATTTGTAATCCAACCTTGTTACGTCATTATCTAAGGATGCGACTCCTAGAACGTTGATTTGAAATAATCACATATGAACATGTTCCTCAAGAATTAAATAAAATTTTTGATTCATTAGCTAACTATGTATTAGATTGGCATTTTTCCCATTCTTTATAGAAGCATGCATGAAAAGTAAAGCATTTACTGAGTTAAAAAGTTGTTACAAAAAACATTGAAAAAACACATTTACACCACCAAAATACCAAAAATGTTTGTATATATATATAGATCGACATCTAGTATTTTACATCAAAATATTCCAAAACTTGGATGTTTTAAGTACAAAACGGCTATAAAATCCCAGCTACAAACACTCATGTGGCTACGCCAAAACACCTGCTAAAAAGAGCTTATTGCTCCAGAAATTCTAAAACCACTCTAGCTACCCTTCGAAGAGGAACAAGAAAACACTTAGGTACACCAACTATGTGCCATTGCATATGAGAGGGAATCTCCCTCATAGGAAGGGGGGGGGGGGGAGACACCCAATAAAACCCTTCTGGTTCCTCAGAACCTCGCGGAGGATTTTGCCATCGCCCCCTCCAGCAAGTAGTTGGCCTCTTCATCGCACATGGCAAGGTTCGCTTGCAGGTCATAATGGTGCCATATCTATGTTAAGCATAAAAGTTTCATGTCAGTACTTATTTCACCTATAAAAACATTACATAAACATTCAAAAGCTAAAAAAATACTTAAAGTACTGTAAAAAATTATTCTCATCTTGAGGACCCCAGTTGGTCCTGGGTGGTAGCATCAAGTTGGGGTCACTGGTAAAGTCCATGTCCTCATAGGCTAGTCATCAATAATCACAATTTGGCTACAAAGCCACTGGAAGAGATATTCGTTGAAGAAACTCTGGATCGGTCCTACTCTTCTGCAAGGATCGAGTGATGACCAACGACCTTGCCTTGGCTCCCTCAGATCAAAGGGACCTAAACTCATCCTTGGGTGCATAAGAGGTACCCTCTCAAGGAAGAATGAGACTATGATATTACCGTACCCAAAACTATGTTGGGTACGAGTCTTGCATGTTGTTAATTCTACCTTCAACTGGCGAAGCACTACTTCACACTAGTTGAGCATTTGTGGTTGGACATAGTCAACTACAAGCAACAGTTGGGCCATTGTCACAACGTGGAGACTCTTTGAACCCACCAATTACACAATAAATTATAGAACTGCCCTCATTGATTGGGATCTTATCCCCTCTATGGGGACTCTGTTGTTGACTAGTCCACTCTCAGGGATGCAGTAGGATTACACTAGATTTGAGGTAGATCGTGGATCTTGCCTACCACCGGTGAGGTTTGCCTATGCCCCACGGAATGACAAACTAGTCAAAAAATATATGTCATCACGGTCGATAGCCAACACCTGATCTCCAATCCTGAACACTTGCTCGTGTTCATCCCAGCACTGAATAATCCCTCTCAGTAAATCCTCCTGCCCTTTCATCAGCTCCAACTTTGTATACTTCGGTAAACTGTAGCAGTGCAATGCAACTATGCATGTTGGATTGTTTCTCATCAACAATTCCTTGTTATCATGGGCCAGTTCTCTCCATAGTTGAGTCATTTCGACCTGAAACCTGCATAAAATAACCCTAAAATAGTTAAAATGGGGCAAAAACACTTAAGGAATCCATGCATGAGGGTTTTCACTGTTCCCTCTAGATCTAATGCTACACACAATGCTACACAGGGAGGATTAATGCCCTCCAGTGGCTCGTACAGAGCGTTTAACGCTCCCTACTGGCCATTTGGAGGGTGTTAGTGTGCAAATAGGGCTTTAGGGCACCTCAGATATGCAAAATTCCACCCATAAAACTATCAAGAAAGGTTTAGTAATGCATAGAGCAAGGTTTTAAATTTCACCTAAGACTAACGACACGTCGAATGGTTGCCCAAATCTCCTGCAATGGTCCATGGAAAATCTGCTCCTCTTTAGCTCCAGAATGCTCTCACAAATCTCAAACAGTGAAAATAATGCATGTGAAAGCTCAAAGCATTTCCTTATATTATTTTTGGAGACATGATTTTATGAAATCATTAAAGAGGAAGTAGTCCATTCTCCATGATTTTCTATCATGCATGAACCCATATGATAGGAATTGCTACCTTTTTACACTTTTTGCCACTTTTTGATGAAAGCACTTTTAGGAATGAAAAGCAGTAAAAGTTCCATGCATTTCTCAATAGAGCACTTTTTGAGATATTTTATTGCTCTTTAAAAAATATAAACATCTCCGAGCTTTCCTCGTTGAGCTCGTTAAATCTATACAATGATGGTTAGAGAACTTTTGAAATATTTTACTGCTCTTTAAAAAATAAGAAACATCTCCGAGTTTTCATCGTTGCACTCATTAAAACTATACAACAATGCTCTGAGCAACTATTTTTTGATCTTTTTCTAGATGATTAAACTAAAAAATACCAAGGGAGCATTCTTTTTAGGCACTTTTTTCTCACTCTTTAAACTGAAAAAATTCTGCGCTTTGGCTTTAGGCTCATTAAACTTTATAAAATGACCCGAGCATTCTTTTAGGTACTTTTCTCACTTGTTAAACTCAAAATTCCTGAGTTTTTGTTACTGGGCTCATTAAACATATACGACAGCAACCATAGCACTTTCCTTTTTAGGGCCGTTTCTCGCTCTTAAATCGAAAAAACCCCGAGTTTTTCCCCTCCTTCGAGCTCGTTAAAACCATGAAGGGATGAGCCATTCTTTTCCCTCTTTTTCTCGCTCACTAAACTAAAAAAGATACCCTGATTTTTTTTTCACTTGACTCATTAAAAATTTTGATGAAGGTATTGAGTTTGTTTTCGCGTGACTCATTACAAATTCACGATGAAAAATGAGTTTAGTCCATCACCTCGTAGTCGTAACAAAATGTGGTCGACATCTACTGAAAATAGGTTTCTCTTTATTCGGGTTCAATAGATTAACTTATGGAAAACTAACCGATCCGAGTATACTATTAACCTTTTGTCACACCCGGTTAACAACTATGACAAAGGGACCACCATGGAGTCTCTCTTTATGATCTTTTTAGACTCTCTAAATATGAAAAAGCCACTGGTTTGTCTAGTCTGGACTCTTTAAATTACATAGACACGATATAGAGTCGTTCTTTTTACGATACTTTTTAGACTCTTAAAACATGAAAAAATCGACGAGTTTTCCTGTCTGGATTCATTCAACTAATCAGATAGGGCAAAGAGTCGGTCTTTTTACGGTCCTTTTCAGACTCTTTAAATATGAAAAGATGGATGAGTTTACCCGTATGGACTCATAAAATTAATGAGACCGGGAAGTGGATAATATAGTTGTATTCCGTATTTGAAAGTGTGGTTTGGCAGCAATCGTTCCCTTGAACATGGCACTCCCTCAGATAAACCTCCTTTCTGATGGCCTCTCAATATGAACCCTACCATCCTATGAGTTTTAGCCTATATACCCTGATGTAATTGCATCTTTGTATCTTAAACACTTTGTAGTGTTCATGAGTCTAGTGTTGTCTGGTTAAAATCGTTGTTGTGCCTTCTATTGTTCAAGGGTTACCCATTTGCTTCCTCCATCAACCGATCAAACATATCCTTTCATCATGCCCTCCATTGTTTAGACCCAAATGCTCAAAATATTCCTCAAAAAACAAAATCATTCTTGTCCCGTTTCATGTCAACTGATATAGGACACATCATTGCCGACCTTTCGATAGGTTTCTTCCTATCGACTTCAACACTCTATCTAGGAAGATAACCCAAAAACACATTCAGTGCCATGGTACTTGTAGACATTAGTGGCAGGTTGCCATGTGCTTGGTTAGGGGTTCTCATTATTCGCTCTTGATTAAGCGATTCTATGGGTGTTCGATGACAAAGACATCTTTCACACTCGCTAGTTTGTATTGTGCATCTTGGAGGCCATCACCATTATGAGTGACCTTCCTTGTGTCGGTTAATAGTCTCCATTATTGACTAGTAATCAGATGATTTCGTGCATGTTCGAAGTCAACGCATATATGTGCATGTATCGATCTATGCTATTCAGTGAAGCGGAAATCAAGACCTTGGGTAGAGGCTTGCATCATTCAACCTTTTTTCCTCTCCCAAGATGCGGATATTGTTTTTTGGAGACAGTTGTTTCAGGATGATTCTATTATGACACTAGATCCACATTATGCTTATTGGCAGCCAGTATTGTCATATCTCTTTTGAGAACATTACTCTGACATAGCTATTGAGCATGGGAATGCCCAACTCAGGACATGATTTTAGCAGTTATATATATATATATATATCTGTGTGTGTGTTGTATCAGGTTTCCCTTGTTAGGATATTCCGACACATAGGAATAGTTAAGTATAACTTGGTCTAGTATAGAGTTAGGTAAAGTGTGTTTCTTTACTATGTACATTTGTAACTTACAATCCGAAAGTCACGATATGTAGTGATCCGACGGTTCATTCTCTCGTTGGTATTACCGACACTTGATCCGTGGATTGACACCCGATTGGTCCATGAAATCTATTTAAAGCGCATGGAGGGTCATTTGTAGGTTAACCATTCACGAGAGAAGCTTATGTAAATTTTAATTCTTTATTAATAAATTGCCTGAAGTGGTCGCGTTGGCTCAGGCCGTGGACTGTTTCCCTCTTTGAGGGTTTGAACTACGTCAAGATATTGGTGTATTGATCTGTGATCTGTTTGTGAGTGGTGTCCTTTTGGTGTTCTATCTGAGGAACTTACCCTGTAAATTCCTACATGGTATCAGAGCTTGGACCTAGGTTCGATTCCCCCAAGTTGCATTTGAGGGGGGGTGTTGGAAGAATCACCGCACCTCTATAGAATCCATAATTTCCACCCTGGGGATCCTAGTTACTGGATTGTAATGTTTACCAAAACCTGTGGGTTTTGGTGTAACGACAAACCTCCACATGGTATCAGAGCTATTTGAGGGCCGCGTCCGTTGGTGATCCAAATTTGAAGCCGGTACAACTGCATTCGACTTCCATCTCCTAGATATGCTATTTCTGACTGCTTTCGGGCCGAGAGGACTGCTTTGTTATTTTAGGAGCATCTGTTCCAGTGAGGAACCCCTTTCGTTTCACGCGAAAAGGTTTCTGGTAGCCCTAGCTACGTCATTTTTAAGATCTGGAGGTATAGAGTGTTTATTTGCAGTTTCCAGTTATTTTCTCTCTGTTTATTTCGGTTTCGGTTTATTTAGATATTTTTTATTATCAGATCTATACCCTTCATTTCTGTGTATGCTCTTTTCCCTGCGACTCTGTGCGATCTGGGCAAATCAGAAATAGAAAGGAATGATTTTTCTCATGCGTATGCTCTTTTCCCTGCACATTAGTGTGATCTCAGAAAATCAAAAACATTGAGGAAAATATTTAGTTTCCAGGTAAAGCTAACTTTAAGCAGTAAGGCTTGTTTTTTGTGTATGTCCATGTTGAGTTTTGTGTTTTTGTTTTGTAGGGAGAAAAAAAGCTTTCTCAAGCAAGCACGCAATCCAAAGCATTTGTGACCAAAAGAAAACAAAGCCCCCCCCACTCTCTCTCTCTCTCTCTCTCTAACTTTTTGTATAGCTCACCTGGTTCAAAGCTAATTTATGAGAGTAGAGGTCTTGGGTTCAAATCTCCTTTTTGTTGAAAAGGGAGCGTTTTTTTTTCATTTCCGCACATTCCCGCACTTTGTCGGTGCCTTCATCAATTTTTTTTTTAAAAAGCCATAGCTTCTTCATCCGGAAGCCGTTTTCAAAGCCATTTTTTTTATAACCAGCCTAATTTTTCGAGCTCTTTCCATTGGAACACTTAGTTTCAGCATATATAGCTTCAGTTTCTGTTAAAATGGAAATTCCATGCCAAGTTATTCTTGACAGCACCAACTACTTCCAATGGTGGTCCTACATTGTGGACTTACTTAGAAGTAAATGTCTTTACCGAATAGCCTCAAGCCAAGAAACCAAGCCGAATGATGAAAAGAAAGCAGCCAAATGGGAAAATAGGCAAGATCAAGCACGTGGGTTGATAGGAATGTCTATCTCTCCTAATCTTAGATTCCATATTGCAGAACTTGATGCTCCTGATGAAGCAATGAAGCAGATTACTAAAGTTTTTCGCATAAAAAATGAACTTAGAGCCCATCAACTTGAAAATGAGTTGCTTACATTGGACCCCAATAATTTTACTGGCATTGAAGATTTCTTGTCCAAGTTCAAGACCATTAGACTTCTCTTGGAAGGTGTTAAGGTTAAGAAAGAAGATAGTGCACTTATCTATTACATTCTTACTAAGTTGGGACCAACCTACTCTGTGTTTGTTTCCACCTTCCATTCTACAAGAGAAGCCTTCATTTCTCAAGGAAATGACTACAAGCCCCCTTCCTTTGATGTTTTTTGTGATTCTTTAAGAAGAGAACAAGAAAAACTCTTACACCTTGGTTTTCTTAATCTTGGAAACTCTTCTAAGAAAGTGTTAACCACCCAGCAGCAACCAAAATCAAAGAATCCTAAGAAGTCGTATCCTAAAAAGAATGGTCCTAAACCAAACAAGGGTCCTAAGCAATTTCAGCTTCAAAATGAAAAATCATTTCACCAGAATGATAAGGCAAATAGAAACAAAGGGAAGAAGACTGATAGACATTGCAACTTTTGTAATCGAGATGGCCACTTAGAATCTAAATGCTTTAAGAAGATGGAAGCCCTGGAAGCAGCAATGAAGAAGCATAACATCCATTTGGAGCACTCTTCAAATTCATCTTCAGGAATGGCACTTTCTGCACGTGGTTGTCAAGCCTCTCAGTCTAGATAGGCACTAAACGTATCTTATTCCTCTCATTCTCATCAGTGGCTCATTGATTCTGGAGCTTCTTATCACATGGCCAAAAACAAAGCCATGTTTTCTTCTTTAAATGATTGTAACACCAAAAATATATATGTTGGTGATGATAGATCTCTTAGTGTTGTAGGGACTGGAACTGTTCATCTAGACAATGGTCAATTTAATGATGTATTATGTGTTCCAACCTTATCCTGCAACCTTCTATCTGTATATCAGATAACTCATTCAGGTGAAGGTAAAATCGTTGAATTTTCACCTCACGATGTTGTAATTAAGGACCTAAGAGATCCTAGATAGATTTTAGCTACTGTCATTGTTGATGACTCTACAAGGTTGTAGAAGTTTAACAACTTTGGGTTATCAAATATTCCCTCGGTATTTGTTGCTCATAATGATGAAGTGAGCAAACTTTGGCATGAGCGATTTGGTCACTTAAACTATTGCTCCCTTCAGAATCTATGTAAAGAAAATATGGTGACAGGTCTTCCAATGGTATCTTGCAGAGATGGCATTTGTTCTGGATGTGTACTCGGAAAACATCACCGGGAAAGTTTTGAAAAACGTGCCTCTTGGCACGCCTTGACCCCCCTACAGCTTGTGCATAGTGATTTATGTGGTCCACTTCTAGTGGTTTCCTTCTTTGGCTACAAGTATTTCTTAACTTTCATTGATGATTTCTCCAGACGCACTTGGGTATACTTCTTAAAACTCAAGAGTGAAGTATTTAACATATTCTTGGCCTTTAAGGCCTTTGTTGAAAAACAATCTGGACATCAAATTCTTAAGCTAAGATCTGATAATGGTGGAGAATATGTTAGAAACAACTTCATCAACTTTTGCACTGAGAATGGAATTCAAATGCAACATATTGTTCCATATACTCCACAACAAAATGGTGTAGCTGAAAGGAAGAATCGCACCTTAAAGGAAATGGCTATTTGTATGCTTCAATCTAAAGAACTTAGTCTTAACTATTGGGTAGAAGCAATTAACTGTGCAAATTACATACTAAATCGCACTCCTACTAAAGATTTAAAGAATATCACTCCAGAAGAAGCATGGAGATCAATTAAACCAGATGTAAGTCACTTTTGTGTTTTTGGAAGTGAAGCATGGGCCCATATTCCAGATGAGAAACATAAAGCTTTAGAACCTAAGAGTGAAAAATGTATTTTTGTTGGATATTCTAAAGATGTCAAAGATATAGACTTATTCCACTTAAGTCCAAAAATGTTATCATTAGAAGAGATGTAAAGTTTGATGAAAATAAATCGGCCTACGAGCCTAGTTCGGCGCATGTGCCACCTCTCTCTATCTCTTCTACTTTTGAACATATTTCTTCTTCAAATGATGAAAGCGAGGATGACAATCCTCCACCACCTTCTCAAGATCCTCCTTCAGCTCCTCCACTTCCAAAATGTGTCCGTGCTACTCGGGATGCAGCAGGTGATCTTGCCGGTGATCCTACAGATCAGTGTCGTACACGTTCTCAGTTCGATAGAGCCTCTTCTTTACTGGCTCAAGCCTCAGCGAATTATGATCCTGACACCTTTGCAGAAGCTTCAGGCCATCCAGATTGGGACGCAGTTATGAATGAAGAATATCGTTCATTATTTGCAAACGATACATGGGATCTTGTTCCTCTACCAAAGGGACGAAAACTTGTTAGATGCAAATGGGTTTACAGAACCAAGTATGGACCAGATGGGAAAGTTGATAAACATAAAGCTCGTCTTGTTGCTAAGGTCTTTTCACAAGTTGAAGGCATTGACTATACTGAAACCTTCTCCCCTGTTGCCAAAATGAACTCTGTCCGCCTTGTTCTTTCCCTTGCTGCCTCTTTCAAATGGGAAGTCCATCAGATGGATGTTAAATCCGCCTTCTTGCATGGGGACTTGCATGAAGAAATCTACATGGAACAACCTATTGGGTTTATACAACAGACTCCAGCCTTGTATGTTCGTCTTAAGGAATCCCTTTATGGTCTCAAGCAAGCTCCTCGGGCTTGGTATGCCAAAATGGATAGTTTTCTTTTAGAATCTGCTTTTCTAGGTGTCATTCTGATAATACTGTCTACACCAAGAAAGAGGGCAAGTCTCTTATCATTCTTGTTCTTTATGTTGATGATCTTATCTTCACTGGTAGTGATCCCAACCTTATTAACCATGTGAAGTCCAGCCTTAAAAAGAAGTTTGAAATGACAGACTTAGGACATTTACATTATTTTCTCGGTCTTCAAGTCTTGCAATCCAAGGAAGGTATTTTCCTCTCTCAATCCAAGTATCCCTGTGATCTTCTACGCTTTTTTCACATGGAAGATTGCAAGCTAGCTCCTTCTCCCTTTCAGTCTGGAGTCAAGCTTTCAGTCACTTGTACTTCCCCTGAAGTTGATGCTACCTTATATCGTCAACTTGTAGGAAATGTTTTGTATTTAACCCATACTCGTCCTGATCTTTCATTTTTTTTGTCCCTGTTGCTCGATTTATGCAAACCCCACGTGAAAGTCATTGGAAAGCAGCTAAACGAATACTTCGTTATGTTCGCGGTATAGTTCAGTTTGGCATTCATTACAATGCTGAAGCATCTCCTCTATTGGTTGGTTTCACTAATTCCGATTGGGCTGGTGACCCTGATGATTGGAAGTCTACTGCTGGTTATGTGTTCACTCTTGTTTCAGGACCTATTACATGGGCTTGCAAGAAACACGCTACCATTTCTCTTTCTTCAACAGAAGCAGAGTATCGTGGTGCCGTAGAGGCTAGTAAGGAAGCCTTGTGGCTTCGTTAGATTCTATCAGAGTTTGGTTTTCAGCAGCAGCATCCGACTACACTTTGGTGTGATAATCAAAGTTCCATTCAGCTTTGCAAAGATCCAGTTCAGCATCAGCGCAGCAAACACATTGAACTACACATGCACTTCATTGGAAAGCTCATTCATGACCATGTTCTTGAAGTGCAATATTGTTCAACAGATGATCAAGTTGTAGACATCTTCACAAAGGTTCTCACAGAGGCGAAGTTCACTAAACTTCGATTTATGGTTGGAGTTCAGGAAGTTGTCACTAAGGGGGGATAGGCTCTAGTGCCTCCTTCCTTCTCCTATTGTGTCATATTTGTAAA
>APFE031152248.1:1077-20285 GCA_000404065.3 Pinus taeda
GCCGCAAGAAAAGAACAACACCACGAAGCCGAAGAAGGACACAGGAAAGTGGTGTGAGTTCCACAAGAGTCCCACTCATAACACAAGTGAGTGTCGGACCAAGCAGTCGCTCGTGGCCGAGTTGAAGGCTTCTGAATTAGATGCATGTTCCGACCCTGAGCCTAAACTCAACAATGGGAATGGCAAAGGGAAGAAGATCATTGATGCGGATCCTAGTGCCACTGTTGCCACCGCCAAGATCCAGAAGAACGAGCCCAAAGACCTATAGGAGGGGGAGCGTCTTTTCCACTCACAGATGTGGGTGAAGGGTTCGCCACTGCAATTCATTGTCGACAGTGGCAGCCAAAAGAACCTTATTTCAGTAGAGGTCGTGAAGCTGTTGGGCCTACCGACTACACCACACCCACAGTCGTATAGTATCAGGTAGCTTCATGAAGGACGAGATCTCAAAGTTCGCCAGCAGTGCTGCCTTCCCTACAGCATCAAACCATTCACATACGAGCTATTATGTGATGTTACACCTCTGGATGTTTGTGATGTACTATTAGGCTAGCCATACTTGTGGAGGCGACATGCTTTGTATGAGTCAAGGACTCGTGCTGTCATTATTTCTTTGAATAATTCATTATACAGGATACTGGAGGTAGCCCCACCTACTACCACATCTTTGATCACTGCTAAGAAAGGCAGCAAACTCATCTCCTAGACTAGCAAATTCATTTGTATGGTTCACTCCCAAAGTAAGGGGAAGATCATTGCTACATCCATGACCCCCACCAAGGCTTCCTCCATGCAGCAGCAGCAACAGAGGGATACAGTCATGACAGAACACAGGAACAACTTCTCCTCACCCACAGGGGTACCACAAAAGTTTCAGGTGGGCGATAAAGTCTGGTAAGAACACCTTACAAGAGCCCATCAGAAGCTCCGACCACTCCGACATGGTCCTTACACCAGTACCAAGGCTACGGGCAATAATTCTTTGAAGCACAACATTCCTCCATTCCTTCGCTTGCACCGAGTGTTCAATGTGGACCATCGTCGACCATGCTTCCCATCATTTCTGGACACATCAGAGATTGTAGAACAGCTCACCAGCGACCCAGCTCAGTAGAAGCTTCCTCATCTCAGGGAGGAACTCAACACAATGGGGACCATTCCTTCCTAAGGAGGGAGGAATGATCCAGGTGGATATTGGTGGCCACCCACCTATCCCATTTGGACCCCCGCAACTGTCTCTTTCAGTCTTTTCAGTTTCCTAAATGGTAGCACAGTTTACTATTTTAGCAGTTTTTCGGGTCCTGAACTTCCGGAGCCGTTTTGAGGCCCTAACCGACGTTTTTTGGGAATCCAGGGGCAACACGGGTCCATGGAACATGGACCGGTGTTGCCGTTCCAACAATGATAGTTCTCGAATAGATCTTTCTAATGAGCTATTGTACGCGTCAAACGGAGATCGTATGCCAAAGTTACGACCCCGGGAAATTGATGTACCAATTTACCCAAAACGGCCCACAATTTGGCGTTTCATCTTCTAAGGGTCGGTTTTGGAATGTGAAGGGTTTTCCATTGTTTCTCAATAATAAATAGGCCTTCGAGCCTCATTGTAACACAAATTCAGAACAGTTCAGAGACATGTAGCCGCACATCTCTTCTCAGAGATAAGCTACCATCGTCTTAGCTGGTTTATTTCCAATTCTAGTTGTAAGCATATTTCGGTATTTTCCATTAATGAAATGAAGTGTTTTCCATTAATGAAATGAAGCATTATTTCCACTGCATCTTTGTGTATATGGTTATCTCTGTATTTTGTTGCGTTCCTGTTTAAATCCGGATCAAGAAATCACATGAAATGAAGGCAACAATCAATGCATGCAGCGGTATAATATAAACGACCTATTCATATCATAAATATCAGTACTAAATATAACTTTTCCATGAGAAATAAGGGAATTTGATCGTCAACTTAACCTCTTAGGTGTTTCATATAAATTTAAAATGTTTAGATGAAATAGATCATGAATATTATAGGAAATAAATACTCACAAGGATAACAGACTACCATATGTTGAAAGAGATTAAATCTTCTGAAAGTAAAGTCTTTGAATACAAATTACAAGTCATTTTTTCTCCCAAAATCCAACCCTTCATATGAGTTTATTTTCAATTTTCACACAAAAAGTTACAAAAATAACGTATTGTTGTAAAAACAAAAATTAGGACCTAAAGATTGGAATAGGTAATGTCTTGATCAACCAATCATGAAGTGTTATCTGTGCTTGTTTGCTGGATTTTTTTGTTGAGGTTAAGAAATTCATGGAGCTAACTTAGTAAACCACTCCCATTCAATTTCAGTTGGATAATTATATGACACCATCTTTCTGTAAGCTGCATCCAACTAGGTGTATTTCTGATATGTTGGTATAATAGGAAATATTATTCTGTCTTGGCAGTGAATATAAAAATCATCCATAACTTTATTAATTATTACTTATCCTTTTAATGCTCCCCGCATATCAAAAAACTTACTATCATTTTATTTGAACTTTAATATCGAGTCTTTGTACACATCGACATGTAACTATATTCCATTTTCATCCGAGCATGAAGGCATTCCCATACCCTTTAAAATATTAAACTTAGCATTGAATGAGTCTACCTCCTTTTGCACTGATTTTCATCTATTTTGTACCTGTTCTACAAAATTCCTCTTAGTGATAACTCTTTTAGTTTCCATTATCAGATTTAAATTGTTATTAACCCTCAATTTTCTGAGTTGTTCTTTGCTTCCAGAATTAAGAAATTTAATTATCTTGGTTGCAACTATTGCCTTATTTTCTAATTCACGCTGAATCGGATTAGTAGCTTCTTTAGCATTCCTTAACAACTCTTCTTCTTCTCTAATCACTACAACCAATTCCCATAAATCTAAACCAAAAGAAACTTTTTCCTTCCATAAAAGCCTTCTTATCTCAATTAATGGTTGAGATCCAATTAGTTATATTTTATACCACTTTATTTGACTTAGTAAAGTGTCTTTTTTCTTTTTATCAATGCTAACAATTGCATTTTTATCAACCAATTCTTCTTTTACCTCCCTTAATTCATTATTCTTCATATGAAGTATCTTTTTGAGGTTTTCAATCTCTTGATACTTAAGACTCAATGTCAACATTGTCTCAACCAGTTTTTCTGAAGTATCGACCTAGTATTGAAGTGGGATAAATCCCACGAAGAGAAATGCAACCACACGAAGTTCCAATCTCTATGGATCGACCCCTACACCATCAAAGAGAAAACCGTTCATAATTATTTCAAACTAAAATATCTAGATGGGAGGATTGACCCTCTTCTCCTCAATGGTCGAGATTTGAAACACTATTTCCAGTAGCAGCTCTAAGTTGTGTCTCTTGTACATTTTATTTCTTTGTCATTTATTGTCAGTCTTGTGGTTGTTGTGTCAATTCATGTCCCATATTGTTTTTTGTCTTGGTCATTGTACATGAATAAGACCTTGTGTGGAAGAGTGCATGGCTCTAAAGGGTTTTATAGTGCATAAAAGAGGAAATGTGACAACCACAATGCTTGGATATATGTTTGTTTTTCTTCTTTGTTTGGGAAGATGTCATAGGTTGAGCTAAGTTTGGATGAAAAATATGCTACATCCAAGAAGAAAACCTTAAAGGAACCTATTAGATCTACATCTATTCTAGCATCCAAACTCCTCAACTTGGTATTAAAACTACTTGGTGTGTTACATGCTTATCCAATCTAGTAGAAAATGGATAAGGGGAAAATATATAGTGAGCAAACCAATATCAGAGGTTATATTAATACTTCTCTGAAGAAGCAGCCTCTTTTGCTTGCAATAAGTTAGAATCTCTCTTCTTCCTATTGAAATAATAAGTGTTGAAGCATAGTTATCTTAAATAAATAAATAAAGGGTGAAAGAAGTGAAAGGCTTCCTGCACAAAGAGGTGAAGCAAGTGACTTCATCAGGGTATTGTTTAGGTTCGTTGGTAGCGAAACGACACTTGTGATCATGTAGTGACTATGTCGGGGTACTTTCTAGGCCCGCTGATAGTGGAGAAACACCAGAGATGAAACTCATACTTTTAATATCTTAAACTTGCCAAGTATATTACCCTTTCCTAGATTGAAACAATTGTGATATGACATATTTGTTGTGTGTTTGAACCAAGTAAAGTAAGTGAGGTGTTATGTATAAAACCTGATTGAAAGGGGAAGTCAAGGCAATCTAATGGGTGAATCAATAGTTTATGAAGGACTAACATTTTAACTGAAAAGTTATTCCTAGGCAGAGAAGTTGGAGTTTGCCTAATGTGTTGCCAAGTGTTGTCGTTACTACAACACTCTCCAAAACTTCACTACATTCAAATTTTGGATCCTACCAAGTTGTCACATCAAGTGTCGCTTTGGTCGTCTAGTGTCATTTTAAGTCATTCCACATGTTTCAAGTGTTCTTGATCATTCCTAAGTGTCGTCGCAATTTTTAGAACATCTTTAATGCACTTCATGGTCGTAACACCTTTACTTGTTGTAAAATGACACTTTTGGTCGCAGGCGCACACACTTTGTTTATTGTACTTGGGGAGTGTTTGTAAAATGTTATTTTGATGTGTATTTATCATTGTTACCCTTGTCTATGTTTTATTGATGAGTTTGTATGTGTCACACTTCATTTTATGCCTAAACTCATTGTGTTCCCCCCTTGTTTTATCTTCCATACTTAGACAAATTTCATTTGCACAAGCTAGCCCACTAAGACTAGGAGAGTGCATGGCACACTCTTAAGCCTTATTGGGGACCCCTTCGTTGTTCAGAAGTGCGCCCTGCACCCTCCAAGAGCACATAGTTCACTCATAAGCATCATTCCCCTTCCTTGTTCTGAATTTTGCCCTTAAGAATCCTTCCTTCTTGTTGAGCACATGACGCACCATCAAAGCATTATCATCATCCCTTTGTCCTTTAGAAATGCTCCATGCACCCTCCCTAGCTCCCTTGAGCACATAGTGCACTCAGGAAACCCAAAGCCTAACCCTTAAGCCTTGCGCCCTTTGCCCTGCTAGCTTCTCTTGAGCACATGGCGCACTTGGGAAGGTCGAAGCTTCACCCCTTTATTCATTAACAGTGTGCCCTGTGCCCTCCATGGTTTTATTGAGAGCATGAGTGCACTTCCAAGCCTCGAGTGGTCTTCCTTCATTGTTTGGACCTGTGCTCTACGCCCTCCCTCGAGCTCCCTCTTTCTAGATGAGCACACAAGCGCACCCTGGAGCCTGAAAGCACTTAGTCTTCCCTCCTCGATAGTGCGCCCTACATATAGAAGCCTCCATTGTTCTTGCCAAGCACATTGTTAAGTCAAGAACAAAAATATCACATAAACATATTAGAATAGGAGATTTTTAAAATTGATGTTTGCTTTCCATTAGTGATCACAGTTGGAGGTATTCTAGAACATCATGGCAAAGGTGCATGAAGGCAATCCGACAAAGAGAAAAATCAAAGAAGAATTCAAGAATGAAGAACACATGATGAGACAATATGAAGAACATTGAAATATTGATGATCGAAGTAGCTCAAAGACTCCATATGATGAAATACCCTTTGGAGGGTGAAGACATCAACAACATGGAAGTTGCATGTAAGATCTAAGATACAAGTGGTAGCATTGTCACCTATCAAGAAATTCCATGTCATCAATGATAATGACTTGTCATGTTCTCACCGCATGATGATGTGGAAATCATGATGTAATGATGTAATTATTGTAAAGACAAAGAAGTAGAAGTCCAAGAGTCATGTATGGACAAAAGAACCATATGAAGAAGTCCAAAAGACATGTCATCCCAAGAGTCATGTAATTCCAAAATTCATTTAGAAGTCCAAGGGTTACATAGAATTCCAAAGGTCATTTGAAGTTGAAAAGTCATATGAGGAACTCAAGAGTCATGAGGATATGAAAGGTCATGCCTCAAGTTATAAAAGGAGCCTTATTCCTCAAGCAAAGGAATTTTAACCTTGGCTTATCCCAGAAGGCAATAGAGAGATAGAGATAATACTTTTGGGGAGCAAGTGGTGGCTCTAACGCTCCACTATTGGAGCTAGGGATGTTCATTGTACTCATGTATCTTGGAACTTTTGCTTAATACTTGAAGTCATTTGGCCAACACATTTTCATGCATGAATTGTGGATGGTTTGAGACTATTCTTCTAATGTTTGCGGTTTATGTTAGCTTTCATATATACTAAAGTAATTGAATTGTTTCGGTGACTTTGGTGCTAAACTTGTTGGAAGTGTGTTGTGATGATTAAAACAATCATTACATTTATGTGAACTATTTTGCTTGATGTCTAACGATTCTTCCTCGTTTATGTGTGCGTGTCTTTACTAGATTATTACTATTGCTTTTCTTTTAGAGACTCACTTTTCTCCCTTGCAGTGAAGTAACCTTAATATATCTACAATCGAACATTTCACAAAGCACACTTTCTTGCTCCTTTAAAAGCACATGCACGCTACTCTCTCATGCTAACTTCTTAATCTAGGGAAAATCTCTAACTTCATGGTAGTTGGGCCATATTTCTGTATGGGACTCCTACACCAAACAATGTGAGGTTTGATTGGGACCTCATATCAGGGAGATCCCCTATATGTTGGCGGGTTCCAGCACTGTCAACAAGTTCATTCTCATTATGTCTGTCATTGTAACTTGTAATTATAAATTTGTAACTTGAGTAGTGTTGTGAGTAAAAACTCAAGATTATGTGATAGAAATTTTTTACCTCAAACAATAAATGCAATTATTTTGTGAATAAACAAACAGCAGATAAATATGGCATCAAAGTGGAAAATCTACTTGACAAAAATGTGTAATATGTATACAAAATACGAAGTACTTCAATTCATATATGCATTGAAAACACACAATAAAGAATTGGTAGAGAATTAGAACAACTACACTCCATTAAGTTAAAAAAAAATAAAAATTCAATTATTCAATCAATAAGAATCCCAACTCAAATAGTAGAACATACCATCAACGCAAACTAACCCACATAGTCATCAAACCCACCCTTTCGAATTTCACTTTAGAAATATTTAAAAAAAAATGAAATATTTCAAAATTAGAATTTCTATTTAGAAATATTTCAAAATTTAAAAGAAAAGAAGAGACAAGAAATTAAAATTAAAATGAAAATAAAATCAATATTAAATAATAATTAAAAAAGAAAAAAGTGATAGAAATCAAATAAAAAATAAAATAAAAAATAAATTTACTTTACCCTTATCCCTTTAATGACACTTTTTCCCTTTAAAATGATATTTTATAATAATTAAGTACATTTAAAAAAATACATTTAAAAAAAATCAAAATAGGTAAAAAATCACCAACTTATATGCACATATATTTTATAATTTCATTTTAAAAAGTCGTTGAAACTTTTACTCTAATAAACTTTAAAAAATGATAAATTATACTTTCACAATTCATTATCATAAAAATTAAAACAAAATAGCAGAAATCAATTCACTAAATAATTTAATATATATAATACTTAATCTACTCATGAGATTATATATACACTTAACCAATATGATTTACTAAATAGATTAATATATGTAATACTTTTATATTACACATCACATATATGATTCACTATATATATATATATATATAAAATACTTTAATATACCTAAAGTATCATATATTACACTTTCTAAGGTATCATATATTACACTTTCTAGAAAAGATAGAGTTACATGGAGGCATATTTGACATAAACACAAAATGAAATGATTTAATGTTTTGTAGCATGCTTCAAACAAATAATGAAAAATAAACTATATCAACCTCTATTTTTCTCTGTTATAACTTAAATTCAACGACCAACTCTAAAATGTTTATGAGACAACAACATTAGAGTCACCGGTGAAGAATGTTTATGCCCACTGATTCAATACTTCTACTATTGAAGGGAAAAACAACAGTAGTATTTTTTACAGGCTTGTCCATTAGAGTCACCGGTGAAGAATGTTTATGCCCACTGATTCAATACTTCTACTATTGAAGGGAAAAACAACAGTAGTATTTTTTACAGGCTTGTCCAGTGCAGGGGAGATTTAAATTCTTCCTACTGCAAACAGTGCGCTTCCACGACTAAAGCAAAGCTTTTTCAGGGATGCCACAACACTTATGGATTCATTCAACTAGACGGTTGCATCTTGCGTTACGATAATCATAATTTTTACAACAACATTTATAGTGAAGGAGCAAATATTATCTGCAACACTGGGAAAAGAAATCAGCCACAACAGTTTACAACTGCTATGAAAGCCCTGCTCTCAAATTGCACAGCTAAATCTCAATGGAGCCTAAAGTTTTTCTTTGCAGATTCAGTGGCCGCCCCTTTTGGTTTAACGACGAATATATATTGGTTATTGCAGTCCTGGAGAGAACTGTCTCGGACAAACTGCAAAGTGTGCCTAACAGATGCCTTAGAAAGTATATTTGGAAGCCAAAGTGGAGTTGTTGGGGCACATTTTAGATTTGAGAACTGTTATTTGCGTTACTAGGTTTATGAATTTTTCAACAATTCTGTTCTTTCGCCACCGCCAGGAGAAAGCCCTCTGTCCTCTGGTATTTTTTCTCACACGAGGAACATTTATTTATGGTTAAGTAGAAAATAGTTTACTAGTTACTGATACTTTTTGTGTATATTTGGAGAAGAGAACTAGGGTGTTGAGTATAAGTCTGGGAGTAGACATGGTTATGATTGTATTAATTACAATCATAGGCCTTTGGAAGTGGAATATTTTCTCTCCTCTGAAACATCAAAAAGAGATTTCTCGAACCGGAGGTTCTGAACTTATTTAGTGTTAAGTATCTAAGATGTTCCAAATTAATTTGTGTGCAATATAAATAGGCATTGTTTTTGCAAGTGAGAAAGAAGATTCTATCTTAAGGGCGAGCATAGCAAATCAATAACTCATTTTCAAGCACGACGTCCTGAGTGAAGCTACCTCCAATTTTAAACTAGAGAATAAACTTGGAGATGGAGGTTTTAGATCTTTCTTTAAGGCGAGAGCTTAATATCTCTTTCGATTAAATAAATTAGATATTTGGAAATAGCGACTCCCAGTAAAAATGGAGAATAAAATAGATTTTGAAGTTCGTCGATCCGCAGGGAGTTCTCCCTGATGGGAGAGAGGTTGCAGTTAAATGACTGTATATCGGTACAAGGCAAGCAAATGTTGAATTTTTGAATGAAACAAATCGGTCGTGTTCAACACAAGAATCTAGTGAAATTGCTTGGTTGGTCATTTGAAGGCTAAAAAAGGTTACTAGTTTAAGAATACCTCCATAGCAATAGTCTTGACAAAATTCTATTTGATTTGTACTTGTTCTTAATCCCTGTATGGCTCTTGGATTCGTTTGTTTGTACATGTAGCTTACAGCTAATACAGGTAATTTGAATATTTGCATTTGAATGGCATAAACAAGATAAAAATGGTTGTTTTTGGGGAGTTAACTGTGGGTTTCCTGATCTGAATTGGCATATAGTTTATGCTTTATTGGCATATATTTTGTGCTATATTAAAAAAAAATGATTGGAATGTGCATAATTATAACTGTCACCACAAATTTTGTATTTACCTTAGAAAAGTTAAAAAATAGATGAATGATAAAGATAATTTGAAGTGTATAGAACCATGACAAAGCTGTTTAGAACACTCGTGATGATGAGCTGAGATTGATTTGATTTTACAATTTTCTAGGTTTGAAGCCAGGATGTTTTTTTTTTTTTTCTCTTTTTCCTGCAAGTAAATTGAAAATTTCTAGTTTGCTTCCTGAAATGATGTGAACGCTTCATTAACAGTAATGTGTAAGGGTAAAATCCTATCCTAGTGCTATACCAAGTTGTTCTTCACTGCAACGGTTTTAAAAAACCAGTTAGCTCGTCATCATGTTTTTTTTTTTGTTTTTTTTTGTTTTTTTTTTTGTTTTTTGTTTTTTTTTGTTTTTTTTTGTTTTGTTTTTTTTTCCATTGAAAATAATCAATTTTTCATTAGCTAAGCTACAAAGTGAAAATTGAATGAAAAATTGCAAATAAATTTGTAAATTTATTGAAATTGTTTACATAGTTTGTCGTTAATGAATAAAAAAATACCAATGAAGTCTTTGTACTGCAGATGCTTTCATTTTTACAAAGCCTCTCAAAGTGGTGAGAAAAACTTCTGAAGACGTTGCTTCACTATGGAGTTGCCCGCGAAACAATGGAGCAAAGCTTGTCCAAACAGAGATCGATGGAGCAAATCTTGTTCAAACAGACTAATAGAGAATATTAGAGCAAGGCTTAATCCAACAACATGTTGAGAAATCAAGGGCATTAGCATTATGATTTCTCTTCGATTAGTAACCGCTTGTGAATACTTTTAACTTATTTAGATTAGGATCTTATTCTTCTTTAGATTATTAGTGTTCCTCTTCATCAAATATTAACCAATGCATGAATAAATAGACAAGAGACACATAATGTAGACCATCATCCAGGGCCAAAGCCTCTCACTCTTTTAGAGGAAAATCCGCACAAATTCTTCTTATAGAGATTCCAATTGAAGAATACCAAGATCAAGACCCTTAACCTATTAGCCACTCCAATACCAAGACACAAGTCCTTTCTTCTCCTTTCTTCTTCTTGACTTCTCTTCCTCTTCAACTGAGATCTTCTCCTCAACAAATTGTAGATGCATTAGAGATGTTACCAAAGCATGACACCAAAATGTGATTGTTGTAGCAATACAGAAACATTGTGGTCTATCACTGAATGATAGTTCCTTTACATAACCGAACTATGGTTTCTTTGCAACATCGGTTTATAATATGTATACCTTTGACCGAATATTGTTTCTCTGCTGAAGTACCGAGACCTTCTTCCTTTGAAATCCAAACTACCATTTATGTGATTAGCCCTATATAGAACTTCGTTGTCCCTTCATCTCTTCCTCATTGTCCCTTTCATCACTTGCTCGTTGTACCTTCCATTAGAAATCTATCTATACTAGAGATCTTATTTCATCTTTGTTTTACCCATCGAAAAACTTAGAGACATGTGACAAAAAATCTATCTATATGGAATAGGTTGAGGTGCCTATTTATAGTGGTTTGTTTGTCATATTAAGCCGACATGAACTAATGAATAAGCGTGTCTTCAAACTATGAGATGACATGAATTTGTTACTCCATATTGAAGCCGACATGGAAGCATAGGACTTGTGCTTGTCGTTGGAGGGCTATTGACAATCTTATTGACATATATACATTTGACACATGCTCAAGAAGAGCTCTTCATACACAACATTAATTATTTGAATTTAATGAGATATACTAATGCTCTCAATGGGATCCATCTATATATAAAAACTCTTGCTCATGAAACCCATGGAGCAAGGCATTACAAAAAAAATGTATTCTCTTCTTTTCATCATTTACAAAGTCACAATTACATGTCATTATGAAGACCGAATCTAGTTACACTTTTCAACACTCCCTCTTAACTATGAAGGTATTCATAACGGTACTTGGTCATTCTCAATCTGAAGAATTTCTCATAAGAAGAGTCGGATTGGTAACCCATCTGTATAACATCATATCAACCAACATTGTCACATAGCAAGGCCTTGACTAACAACTCTATCCACATGATTAGAGCATAATGCTGGCGAGACCAATGATTCATAGACACCATAATCATTGTCTCTCAGGGTACGTACTCCACCCAAGTGTTCACAGAGTATGAACTTCTTTGGACTATTCTTATCTTGGATAGCCAATCCTCAAAGAATATCAGTCCACGACTACTCTTATCTTGGATGCCCTACCTCATCCTCAAAGAGTATTGAATGCCAAATGATTACCCAATCCTCCATTTTGTCTTCCCAAGTGAATGCCATAATGATGTGTCTATCTCTCCTTCTCAATTAGGGAGGACATATCAATTAAAATAATGGAATGTACTCATTCCTACGAAAGGAATGTACCTAAGCTCCTCTTGGCTTAGGAATTTCCAAGTTTCTTCCAAGTAAGAAACTTGTTTTCAGGCTCCCTCCTAATTAGGGACCTACAATAACTCCACAACCAGCTACTTGAAGAGCTCCTTTTTTCGATGTCGTGAATTTATTTCAAGGAGTCTTCATCTTTTGGGGCTTATTCATAGTGTACATACCATCCATCACTTTCATCCATGAGTTAGTCATGTCATCATTCCTTTCATCAAAAAGTGATCCATCAGTCTACATCTGACCTTACTTCATGTCATGTTGCCTTCTTCATGCCATATTTTCTTCGGAAGGATCTTACATCCTACTACATGGTCCTCTCGAAATACATTCACAGTTCTTCCCTTTGGAAGTCCTTGCATAAGCCCATCCAGATATTTATTCAAAATAAAAAATGAACACTTAAATCAAAATTACCTTTGTGATGGTCTTTCATCTTGACATCTTGTAGTTTGGACAACATCTTGCATACATGTTGACATATCTCCCAAATATATCCATTTTCAAGGGTCTCCGTCTTTTCCTGACTTCCATCAAAGTCTTCATATCTTTCCAAGAGATTTCCTAGTCAAATCTTGTTAGTCTTCTAGATGTTGATTTCCTTTACCATGGTTTCATATCTTACTATCTCTTCCTTCCTTACTTCACACATTTCATTTCATTCCCAATAGCTTCCACTCAGAGTTCCTCAATTGTAGTCAACCACCTCATACTTCATATGAGGACATATTATGTTGATGTCATCTAGTGTGACCCATGCCTTCCGACAACCTTTCAGGAAGAGATTCCTTTCCTTTGATCATGATTCTCAAGATCAAGTAGTGATCCATGTTGCCCACAACCATACAACATGACTTTATAATATTGAATACAAGCATGCATACCTCATTTACCTTTAGGTCATCTAGGCTTCTTTCAACATCTTCCTTGATTAAAAATAGTTTCAACCCCTTGATCTTCTTCATTTCTTATGTCTTCATACCATCATCCTATGAATTCCACAAGCTGGAGTTCCTGATGAAATAATTTCTTCCACTCTAAATTGGTGAACCTTTCGATGAATATTCCATCAATGAGTATTGAGGATCTTGCATATCATTATCAAGTAGATGTTACCTTTTGATGTATGATGAGCCTTGTCCTGGATGACTTCTTCCTTTTCCTTTAGTTTCCAATGAGGTTCTCAAGAGCTATATCCTTCATCATTGACTATCAGACATCCTTCATGTTTCTTATGGTGATGTCATGAGCTCTTACTTCTAATTATTTTCCTCTTTGTTGGACTTCCTTCTTTCAGCTTTCTTCTCTTCTTCGGTGAAATGTAATTCTTCTCTATCTCTCTTTTTATTTCCCTTCTTGAGTTTAGGGAAATATTTCCTATAATGCTCATAGAATTGAATCTTAGTTATGTTCTTATTTCTTTTCAACAAAATGTCTGAATCCTTTCATTTGATCCTTCAACACTTTGCCCTCAACCTGTCATCTCCTATCTTGGATAGAAACCACAAGTTGTTGAATGGGATAACTTACTTATCCTCATAGACATTTGTTATCTTGTTATATAGTTAGTGCATGAGGATTATTTCTCCTAGATCTTGCAATTAAGATATTATGAAGATAATCCTTTATCCTTTGATACCTTTAATTTGTGTAGATTAGATCTAAGTGATGTGACCTTCTTTATTGCATCTTCAAAGAATAGTTCAACCAACTTATCATATATATCTCTTTGATCTCTCCAATACTGCTATATGAGGGGACCTTTCATAATAATCCCTTTCCATGTATTCAGAAGAGACCTTTTCATTGATATGTTGAAAAACTTCACTTTCTTCGAGGACTATGTATATCCTCCTTTTCCATGCAAGGAATTTCGATGACCCAACCAACTTCTAGATCTCCTTGCAAAACGAGGTCATTTTACCAAATTTGATTATAGAATGAAAGGTACTTACTTGAAAAGTGAAGATGAAATATTCAACTTGATAATTTTGATGGTGGTTGAAGAATATGTATTAGTGCTCCTTTTGGATGATCTTCTTCCAATTGAAAATCCCTTCTTCAATAAAGGAGATTGCTCCTTTCATGATGTCAATGCCTTTAGATCTAGCTTCCTTTGTTTATGGTGATTGATGAGGACGTTTTGATGCTTCCTCGGATGATATTATTCAAGGATAATGAGGGGATCCTTGCTGCAATGATAGGGATCTTTTGAAGATGATGATAATTCCTTCTCGCCATCACGATACTTCGACTTTTTTTGTTGTAGTGAATGAGTGCAGATCGGAAATGCTTCTAGGGTTTCAAATTTCTCCAAGATGATGTGATATTATTCTTTAAAGTAATTCGATATACCTTGCTTTGTAGATAAATTGATGAGGGTCTTTGTGGTATTTTGATGATGACTATAGGATCCAACACTTTTGCTGGTGTAGACTTCTCGTTGCTTTGATTTGTAGATCTACTTGCCTTGAGTAGAAATAAGGCTTTGGCATTGATTGTTTTGATTGATGATGATCCAGGTGGATGTTGGTGGCCACCCGCCTATTCCACTTGGATCCCCAACACTATCCTTCTAGTTTTTCAGTGTCCTTAATTGTAGCCTAGTTTACTATTTTTGGCATTTTTTTGGGTCCTGAACTTCTGGAGCCATTTTGAGGCCCTAAATGACGTTTTTTTTTGTTGGGAAAATTGGGACCAACATGGGCCAATGATTGCATTTGGACACTTGGAAGTTGCATTCCTTAGATAGATCTTTCTAATGAGGTATTGTGCGCATCAAATGGAGATTGTATGCCAAAGTTACTACCCCAGGAAATTGATGTACCTATTTACCCAAACGAGGCCCATAGTTTTGGAGGTTCATCTTCTAGGGTTAGGTTTTTGGATGTTTAGGGTTTTCCATTATTTCTCAATAATAAATAGGCCTCTGAGCCTAATTGTAACACAGTTCAGAGGCATGTAGCTGCCACATCTCTTCTCAGAGATAAGCTACCATCGCCCGAGCGAGTCTTATTTCCATTTTGTTTGTAAGCATGTTTCAATGTTTGATATTAATGAAATGAAGTGTTATTTCTATTTCATATCTATATTTATGTTTATATCTGTAATTTGTTGCATTCCTGGTTAAGTTCAGATCAGTGGTATTAGAGCGGTCTGCTCTTTTTCTATTTTTGTTTGCATGCCCCCAACGAGGTCGAGATATAGGGAGTTAGGGCTCAAACTGGTTGAACCTTTGCAAGACCAGCCTCTCAAATACCGATAGCCTACCATGGCGAAAGAGAAGAAAGACGAGGGGGCATGAGATCCTTTCAAAATCTTGCTCGAAGAAGCCCTCAAGCGACAGAGGAATGCGATGATGGACAACTTTGTCGAGATCCTTCAGCGGCTACCCAAGGGCGACACATCTCCTTCAAGTAGCTACTTTAGAAGCGCCACACCCTTTACGCTACAAGTTAAATTTGACATCCCCATATTTGAGGGTTAGATAGATGCGGGTGCCGTAGATAAATGGTTAAATATACTAGAAGGATAGTTTTTTGTTCATTATTTTTCCAGCCAAGAAAATATTACTTTTGCACTTCTCAAAGCTGCCCCCCACGTCAAGGACTGGTGGGAAACCTACTGTGAGAAGAATGATGAAAGTACACCCTCACTATTTGTAGCCACAACCACATGGAATTTGTTTTGGGATGCCATCAAGGAGTAGTACTACCCTCTAGGGAGCTATGAGGATAGATACATAAAGTGGACCATGCTGTGGAAGGGAAGGGACCAAGATGTGCCTAATTTTACCAATATTTTTCATACCCTTTGCACGAAGTTAGGCATTAAGGATTCTAAGAAAAAAATTGTGCTCGCTTACCACGGCTCCCTACACAGGTACATCTAGGATTAGATGGAGTTGCTCGACATCTCCTCACTCAACACGACGTATCGATATGCTGTCAAGATTGAGCAAAAGTTTAAACAGAAAAAGCAAGACTTTGGATCTACGAATCTAAAGCAAGGGAAAGGTGCCCCCAAACCACAGAGCAAAGGGAAAAGCCAAGGCGAGGCGACCCGGGATAACCCGTTGACGCTGCAAGCAAAGAAAAACACCACGAAGAAAGAGAAGGAAATGAGAAAGTGGTGTGATTTCCATAAGATCTCCACTCACAACACACATGAGTCTAGGGCCAAGTAGTCACTAGTGGTCGAGCTGAAGGCTTATGAGTCAGACGCATGTTCCGAATCTGAGTAAGAACCCGACAAGGGGAATGACAAAGGGAAGAATATCATTGACATGGAGCTCAATGCCATTGTGACTAACACCAAGATATATAAGATTGAGCCTGAAGATCTAGAGGAGGGCGAACACCTATTCCACTCATAGATGTGGGTGAAGGGTTCTCCGCTACAGTTCATTGTCAACAACGGGAGCCAAAAGAAGCTCATTTCAGTAGTGGTCATGAAGTGGTTGGGTCTACTGACTACAACACACCCGTAGTCATACACCATCAGGTGGCTTCACCAAGGACGAGATCTCTGCGTCAGCTAGTAGTTCTGCCTTCCCTACAACAAACAGCCCTTCACGGATGAGGTATTGTGTGATGTTTCTCCTCTTGAAGTTTATGATGTATTATTGGAACAACCATACTTATGGAAGCAACATGTTGTATATGAGTCTAGGCCCCGCTTTGTTATTATTTCTTTGGGTAGTAAGTTATACATGATACCGAAGGTAGCCCCACCTACTGCCATCTATTTGATCTCTGCTAAGCAATGAAGTAAGATCATCTCCCAAACTGGGAAATTTGTTTTCTTTTTGATTCACTCTCAAAGTAAGGGGAAGACTGTAGTCACATCCACTACCCCGGGGGAAGGATTCCTCCACGTAGCAGAAGTAGGTGGATACAATCATGGAAGAATACAAGGACATCTTCTCCTCACCCACAAGGGTACCCTTGCACTATCAGGTTAAGCATTCGATCGGTTTGACTCCCGGAGCACCTCTACCCAACGGGTTGATATATCACTACTCCATTTTGGAAATGAAGAGATCAAGCAGAAAATCCAGGAGTTGCTAGAAAAAGGGGACATCTGACCAAGTTCTTCACCTTTTGGGAGCCCAATTGTACTTGTACAAAAGAAGGATGGGACCCGGAGGGTGTGCATTAATTATCGGGCACTAAACAAAATCACTGTCAGGAATAAATATCCAATCCCATAGATTTATGACCTTCTGGACCAACTCAAGGGGACCAAGTATTTCTGCAAGATCGATATGAAGTCTGGATATCACCAAGTTCCAATAGAGCCCACAGATATATGGAAGACCACCTTCAAATCCAAGGAAGGCGTTTTTGAATATATGGTTATGCTCTACGGGTTAAAAAATTCCCCTGCTACTTTTATGAGGCTAATAGATGACATCTTGCGGCCCTTCACCAACTCATTCATCGTTTTTTATTTGTACGACATCCTCATATTCAACAAGAGTTGGGATGAACACTTGCAACACATTCAGCAGGTCCTTCAAACCCTACGACAACACAAACTATGTTCCAACTTGGAGAAATGCACCTTTGGCATTAGCTAGGTCCAATATTTGGGTTACATCATAGATGAGCATGGCATGCATGTGGATCTGACTAAGATCCAAGTCATTTAGGATTGGCCAGCCCCAACCACTCTAATGGAGCTTCACAACTTTTTGGGTCCTGAAAATGTTTATTGGAGGTTCGTGTTGGGATTCTTCCATATCACTTGGCCTTTGAGTCAAATTACTAAGGGCAGGGCAAAATCAATTTTTTCCTGGTCCATGTCCTAACAGAAGGAATTCGTTGAGTTGAAGCACTGACTCTGCTTTGCACTAGTACTCACACTGCTAAACCTACAAAAGCCATTTGAAACCAAGACAAACACCTCAGACTATGCTATTGGTGAAGTCCTCACCCAGCACGAGCATCCAGTGGTCTATCATAGTGAGACACTTTTAGGTACAATTTGGAAGTACCCCACTTATGATAAAGAGATGTATTCCATCGTGAAGGATTGCCGATAATTGAAGCATTACATTATGGGGAAGGAGATAATCATCCACACCGATCACCGACCTCTTTAGTTTATACAGACACAAGGGTAGTTGCAGAACGATCACCATCAAAAGTGGTCTACATATTTGTAATAATTCCACTTGAACATTAAAAACAAAAAGGGAAGCACCGATAATGTTGCAGACTACCTCAGATGACCCCCAGTTGCAACATTGACTACTTTTCTTAACTCTTGTGGCACGAGACCTCTGGATGGCTGCAACTATACAAAAATCATCCAGAGTTTGCCACCACATACTAGATGCTAGTAGATGGAAAGCAAGTTCCTTATTTCCACCTCTACGATGCATTATTATGCCACCTGGACAACATTTTTGCTCCTTCAAGCGAGTGCGCACGCTGATTTGGGAGGCGCACTACAGTCGGGTCACATGACACTTTGGTGTGGAGAAAAATGTGGCTATACTAGAAAAGTACTTTTATTGCCCAAACTATGATTGGATGTTGGAAAATATATCAGATCTTTCACTGCTTGCGCCATCGCCAAGCCAACCATCAAGAAGCAAAGCCTGTACACTCCTCTTCCTACTCCCAGCCAACTATGGGAATCCATGTCCATGGACTATATGTATGGCCTCCCTTATACCAAGCATGGTAATGACTGTGTATTTTTGGTCGTGGACAAATTTTCTAAGATGGCTATAATGCTGACGTACAAGAAGAGTATCATAGCAGAGGAAACTGCCAAAATCTTCTTTGAACGAGTATGGGTACATTTTGGGATCTCGTAGACCATTATATCAGATCGGGATAGCAGGTTCCTGAGAAAATTCTGGTTAAGCCTCTGGACATTATTGGACACCAAGTCGACTACCTTCCATCCCCAAACTGATGGCCAGACGAAGGTTGTCAATAGGATGATAGTGCACATACTCCACATCTACAGCTCCAAGCATCCACGAACCTAGGATGAGAGTCTTCCCTATGTGCAAAATAGTTATAATAGAGCTCTCCATAGCTCAATTGGTTGTAGTCCCTTTCAAATGGGTCTAGGATTTCAACCATTGTGTATGATTGATGTTGCCATGCCT
>APFE031152256.1:0-16626 GCA_000404065.3 Pinus taeda
AGGGTAAGTTCCTCAGACAGAACACCAGAAGGACACCGCTCACAAACAGATCACAGATCAACACACCAGTATTTTGACGTGGTTAAAACCCTCAGAGAGGGAAACAGTCCACGGCCTGCGCCAACGTGGCTACTACAGGCAATTTATTAATAAAAGAATGAAAATTTACATAAGCTTCTCTCATGCACGGTTAACCTACAAATGAGCCTCCATGCGCTTTAAATAGAATTCATGGACCAATCGGGTGTCAAGCCACGGATCAAGTGTCGGTAATACCGAGGAGAGAATGAACCGTCGGATCACTACATCGGATTGTAAGTTACAAAATGTACAACGGTAAAGAAACACACTTTACCTAATGCTAACCTAACTCTATACTAGACCAAGTTGAACTTAACTATTCCTATGTGTCGGAATATCCTAACAGTTCACAATGTCATTCATTGATTATAATTGGATCGAACAAGCTCGCTTGTGATGAGAACCCTTTTCTTATAATTGTTTGCAATCATAAGCCATTACCCTGGTTTGTTTAGCAGTGTTGGTAATGTCAACCTATTTTTCCCCTATGATCATGGTAAGCAGGCTCATGATGAGACCTCTTATCTTTTAAGTTTAAATATATTTCTGAATCACACTTTAGAAAAATAAGACTTTTGCGGACAGGGAGAATCATTGACTCCTTAAGAGTTAAGAATGACAATTTCAGAGTTAAAACTGCTTTGCTGTAAAGTGTTTTTACTTGGTTAAAAATATTTTTTTTTACTGATAATAAGACTTTGAAAGATCTTAATAAAATACTAAAAATCTCAAAATGATTACAATTTTGATGAAAAAGGAATTTCTCCAGATTTTATGATACTTTGTCAACTTTGTTAAATTGGTAATTTCTTCCTTAAGTATGTCTACCTTTATAATAATAAAATCAAACTTTACAAGAGATTTAAGAAAAAGCTAATAGGTGACTATTAACAATTTTTCTCCATGTATGCTGACCATTGTTAGGTAACAAGTAGACCTTCCATATAAATCATGGTATAATCACCCAAATCAAAACTGAAAACCAAAGGAAAAGAATTCTTATGCTAAAATGAGAAAACAAATCAAAACAAAAATAAAAATGAAGAAATTTTAAAAATGGAAAAGAAATCCAAGTTTCAAAAGATAAAGTCAAACAAGAATGTTTATAACAATGCCTTAACAAGATGAAGAAAATAATTGTGTAATTAATCATTCTCATGTCGAGATTTGGGAAAATCATACCTTGCAAGGTTGTGAGTGTTTTAGGCTTTTTGGATAGTAGCGATGATAAAATTCAGCCACAATGAAAACTTTCTGTCTGATATTAATCTTCTTGTTTCAAAGCATCATCTCAATCATTTTCTAATAAAAGTAATGCTTCAAGAAACAAGCTAAAGGTTCAGAAACTTTCTGGTGTAGCTGTTTCGATGAAAATTATCGTTGCTTATTGAAATAAAGCCAGGAGAAGAGTATAGGACTGCAAAAATATGATTCAACAAAGGATTGAAAGCTTTTATGAAGAGCTGCAAAATAGATTTTTATATCAGCATAATTTAAAAACAAAAATGAAACTAAATTAACGAAATGATAATTAATGAAAGTGGGTAAATGAACCTTACCATTGGATAATTCTTTTTTATCTTACCTAAAATGTATCAATTTCTCCAAACTAGCTGACTCCTTATTTTAATTAATATTAAAAAACATGAAGAAGTCAAACTAACCAAAATCCTATAACCCAAAATCATTATTTATTTTATTTACACTAAAGAAAGTAGTAAAATGTAAAAATGGAATGTTTAGGGTTCAAAAGAAAACAAATGCATGAGAAATGAGAATGAGAATTCGTTGTAATGACTATTTCTCAAAATATTATTAGTTTCATATAAATTCCATCATTTTATAAATTGTCCAGAATCAAGACCAAGTCCAAGATAATAAAATTTAAATATGAATATAGAGAGGTCTTGAATTTCATTTTTAATTATGGAATTATATATTTAAAACTGGAATATATGAGAAATCAAAATGATTTAAATATGCTGCAAATTGGTCATTAACTGCTTTCTTGTCATAGTGGTTACCCAAGCTCGCTTTTAAAATAACACATTTCCATATCGGATGATTCGCATCACATATCTCTTCACCATGCTTGAATTATAATTTGCAAGACTTCACTTTTGTTGCTATACCATATATCAATTAAATGTTAATGGCTCAAAGGAATGCATTGGAAGCTATTGCATCGGATATTACAATAACAAATTGCCGATAAAAACATGTGCAATGAAATGAAGCGATCACATCATTAAAGAAATATTATATCGGGGATTGGAGAATATTTACATTGTGCTTCCCATATCGTAAAATGCACATCGTAGATTGAGAGAAGTGATGTGAGCATAAAAAAGTGATGAAGTGATTGTGATATCAACGATGCAATAGATGATGTAGCTAATTAGCAATCGGTAAACTTTGGGTACCCGATGTAACACAATATGATTCTTGCGATGTCGATATGCAATGAAGAGTGGACCCGATAACTTTATGATGAGATTTTAATAACATGTCAGATCCGTCACATCGGTTCTTTTAAAGTTATGCTCCTACCATTATTGCGATTGAACGGACGCGATAATTTTATGAATTTGATTTGAATTTCATATCGGGTCCGGAATTATGTGGTTGTCACAATATCGGTAAAGTCGATTACCGGAGATCGGCAATTCATGATAATGGAAGTATACTTCACTTGCAAACCTCCGATATGATAAATGCGATATGAGTGAGGTAATACATTGGAGATGTTTTAGAAACAATTTGTTATCAAAAATGCTAAAAGCTACTTCTGATGAAATATTTTGATACAAATGGTTGTGAAGTGAATGATTTAATATCGGAATGAAATTATTGACGAAGATGAGCGGGATGGTAGTATTGCGAATATTTTCATTGAAGTATCAACAATATGAAAATTAAGTTGAATCTTATGATATTGCTTGAAATTTCAATTGGGTTTTTCGATGGTTGAAAGCAAAGTTAAAAATGCTCAAATTCGAATGAATCACAAATAAAATTTCCTTGAACTTGTTACAAATTTGAAATGAATTTACTTCTTACTTCAAATTTTGAAGACAAATGAAAACCTGCAAATAAAAGAGAACAAAAATAAAAAATAAACTAAGGAAAAGATAAACTAATAATAGATGAAAATGAACCTGTAAATGCATACCTGGAAGGAATTTGTCTGTAGATTTTACCTCATGAATTTCAAATCCTTCGTTGGATTTATCAAAATTTTGACTTTGTTCAAAATCATTTCATCATTTATTCTAAATCTAAGTGTGCAATCAGCCTAAATAAAATCTTTTTATTCATGTTTAGGAAATGTAAAATTTACCAGAAATAAATATAAAAATAGGCTTCTCTTTTGAATTGAAGCAACAATTTATTACCTCTGCTTATTTTGAATAACTTGAGAAGAATCTGTATTGTTATAGCGACTATTCAATAATTCCTTTAGTAAATGAATATGATATATATTGCAACTAAAGGTCAAAATGGGATAAAGCCACTAATTGTAGAAAAATATCAAAACAGATTTGAATGTGTGCACACAACAGAATGGAGATCCTTAGCAAATTTCAAGGAAGATAATATGAACTTCATATTGATTACCACGAAAGGTTAGACTGACTAATAATGATTGAATTAGAATTAATTTTATCATAGACAGTCATACATTTCATGAGATAATGGGATCATGAAGCTTTTATATCTTCAAAACCTTTATCATATAAATTTCAAAAGAAAATCTTAAAAGTGAATCTCGAAATGAAGAAAAGTGGATATGAGGCGATCGATGCCAAGTGCAACCTTAACTAAATTTAATCAAGACATTATTCAAAATAGGCAGAGTAGAGTTATTGCTATAAGAAATTTTAAAAAGAAAGCAAGAATTAAAACTTTCTGATAAGGAGAAGATGTTTTAGTGAACATGCATGAGAAGGTTGATTGCTTTGTTTTATTTTTTAATCTACAAAACTGTTAAAAACAAATTAACTATACAAAACAAACTAACTAAATTAATTCTACTCCTATTGTAACCATATATATGAAAATGACTAGGTATAGTCATATTTCCAGTGTAACCATTCTCTCATTTTTATTCCTGCATATATGTACAGTTCAAATGTTAGTAATAAAAATACAAATGTAATTAAACTAAGAAAATTAAATATGAAATCAGAATGTACAATTATTGTTAGCAACTTAATTAAAATCTCGTTATCTTGAAATTGACTTTCCAATTCAATACCAATTGGATCATAGAAATTTGGATGGATTTCCATTAATGATTGGGAAATGTTCAAAAGAGGAGATGATAGGCCAGATTGTAGATATGAGTTTTCAAATTCAAAGGCCTGGAAACAATTGTTAGTATTATGTACAAATTTTAAATCTTTGACAATCTTCCATGAAAGAAAACTTTCCAAATATCTTTCAAATGAATTAATGAAAAATGGATGGAAATCTTTCAAATGAGATGGAAAATTATTAATTAAATTGAATTGCTGGCCAGATTGTAAAAATACATTCACGTGAAATGAACATAAATTGACATTGACATGTTAACAGCTTTTGATATTCATGGTTATAACATGAAACTTCAATTTCCCAACAAGGCAATTCATCAATTGATCATTTGATAATAAAGTGCTCAATATGGCAGCGTAAAGTGTTAAAATTTTGAAAAATAAAATAAAAAAAATAAATCTAAATTTGAATAAAATAAGTGAGGAAACAAAAATAAAATGAAATAACTATTTTTATAACTAATGTTACAACACAATTGTGGTCGTTTTCAAATGATTTTTTTTTTCACAAGGATTGACCAGAATTATGGAATTTGAGTAATTTCGAATTCCAACTGGTGAACTAGAAAACAAATTATGATTATGAGTAGGAATGAGAGTTTCATCATGATATGAATCATAAATTGGAATGTTTTTTCGAATGGTGAAATCAGGAAGATAATTTTCTACTCTAAAATGAGGATTGGTTGGGATAATTTCTAAATTGAAGCGTTCCTCATTCTCAGATGTTATTTTAATTTTATCATGAGGATTCTCTTGAGAAGAATAGAAAACGACATCGTCGATGTCAAAGTAATTATCATAAATGACTTTACAAGATTCTTTGGAATTCCCTTCAATCTCATCCGATATATCCAAACAAGGAGGAACAAGAATTTTATGTCCATTAATGGAAAAAGAATGATCATTAATTGCTTCTCTGTCTTGATAAAAACTTAATGGTAATTCACTTAGATCAGCCTCTGTATTTTCTGAAATATCATTAATACCAAGAGGGGAAAAATTACCATCATTAAAAATATCAGGATAAAGGGAAAAATGTGAACCTGAAACAATGTATTTAAAAGTGTTTCTGTTTGATAACTCTCGTTCATTATGCTCACTGTAAATTTCAAATTGCAGATCATTCCTTTGCGTGCTCATGCTTTCTTGAAGAAGGCTGCTTTGCTGCTCTGATTTCGGCATTTGTTCATCATGGAAAAATTCAGAAATTTGTACAAGAGTTCGCATTTTATTATTTACTTTGATTGCTGCTTGCATTTGCTGATTTCCAATTTGATTTTCTGAATTTACTTCAAAGTATATTTAAGATTTCAATGCAGCTCCTTCTCCAAAATTGTTGCTATTATCTTCTTTTATTTGATTAGAAATATTTTCCAAGCTTTGTGAAATCTCTTCATCACAATTTATTTGCACATCCGGATTGTATTTGTCATTTATATTGGAAGGGGATGGAACAAAGCTTGAACTAATTCCATATGGATCGGGAATAGGGGGAAGAGAATAATTATGTTCAAACCAATCTAGTGATTCTTCTTTCATAGGTTCATCTTCGACCTTAAATTTTAAACAATTCAAATGAAATCGAATATTAAAATCTCTAACAGTCTCATTCATTTCGTAGATATTCAATTTCATCACATACCTGATCATAATCGTAGCAGTCAAAGTTACAAATGGAAATTGTAACAAATTGATACCAGCTGTGAATTGAGGCAATCAGAAGAGCTCTACACCAGTTTCTGGCTTTTGCCAGAAATGTGAGAGTGAAAATTATGCATAAGATGCCTTCATCAGTTCCTTGAAAATCATAATTTGAAACATTTTGAATAAATTGAAGGACATGATTAAAAGCAGAAGAATTTCTCTTACCATTGAATTTTACTTGAGACAAGAGTCTTACCACTTCAGGTGGAGTGTTGGAAGATGCACATCCATGGATACAACTCCGAATTGGAATTTTAAGAGGAGCTATCATGATTAAATAAAATATTAAAATTGAAAAGACTCCAATAGACAAAAAGTCTTCGGCCCTCCTTCTAGCACCAAAATTGTTGATGCCTCGAAAAGCGCTGCAACAACAATGGGGGATAACCACCCGGTCTGTACCTTAAAGCAGCTCCTTTTCCATTTGGTGTGGTGGCTCTGACTGGTTTAACTAGGTCCAGTTACCTTCTCCCTATCCCTATTGGTTTATGATATATCTTTAACTACCAACAGACATGGATATCAGATCACTTCTTCTTGCTGATCAGGCAAGATACTGATCCTCAAGTTGATTTGGGTTCAGCCAAGCCACAATTAAAATTTTACCTCTTTGAGAAGAGGACTTACTCTAAATGCAAGCTTATTCTATAATGCAAGCAAAAGAAACTAATCAAAATCCTATCTTAATTAGGAAGATATAGATCTAACCCAACTAAGAGCAAGATAATTAAAATATTGGGATTTAAACATGTCTTGCTTATAATGAACATCAAGTTAATGAAGTAGTTAAATTAACTGATATTATGGATATCAAAACAAATCCTGTTGAGACTTTTTAACTGAAATAATAAATCAACAACATTCCAGCAAGTAGTTTACAAAAATGATATTGATTATCAAATCAATATATCCAATAATTAAACAATAATATGCAGAAATAGTTCATAACATATTACTATTTGATAAATAAGTTTTATAAGATAGATTCCTGAGCAAGTAGTTACTTAGCAATCATAATTTAATCCATAAGAACAGAGATACATAATAACAACATTGAGACAAATTACCCATATTGACAAGAGTGCACAAACATGAATCAAATGAGACATTCCTCTTACCATAAAAATGAAAATGATATTTGAAACAGTAGTATTAAAAATACCAATTTATTGCATTCATTTCCCTGACCTTGGTCTCTAACAGTCCTTTACATTTCTTGAACTTCTTCCATCAAAATTAGAGCCAAAATAGTGCAAACTCTGCCCCTCATACATGATTCAAGATACAAAGGAAAATCCTCAATAATCCATAGATTTGAGATTTTCTCTCCTCTCTCCTACAACTCTATATTCCTATTACAGTAGTGCTTTTAGAAGTCTAGAATTGCATAGGAGAGTAGCCCCCTAATTACATTCTGCAATCTATTATTTATACTATTTGCAAAGGAATTCTTGAGAGGAAAGTTTGTTGGAGGCAAATATGTTAAATCCAATTTTATTTGCTCAAAAATTCTAATCTCCAATTGCTGGAGCATTCTTATTGACTGAGATCCTTCTTTCCATATTTCTTCCACTGTTTTCCTGCAAAAAGAAATCAAAATAAATTAAAATGCAATAATAAAATCAAAATGTCATTGCTGGCATTTAAAACAAATCCAATCAAATACAATTAAATAAATAATTGAAAATAAAATGTAAGCTTTCTATTGATGCTTGGGATGGTTTAATTGGCCAAGGATATCATTGACGAGCGAATCTGCAATGAGAAGAGGCTTGGACAAATGAAAATGTAGAAAATAATAATCAGAAAATTGATTTTGTTTTAGAAATTCGTAGTTTGATCTTCTACCTGATTTTTAACCTAATAAATGACCAAATCTATTTGTGAAATCTCCTTAGAAATGTTCTCCTTGATTTTATCTTTTCAATGAGCCGTCTTGAGCCTCATTTGGCCAAGTATAACTCAATCTATGAGCCTCCAAAGTTGATGGATCAAATCTCACATAAATCTGGAAAATCTGTTGCTAGACTAAAAATCAAAATTTTTAATTAAAAATCTAATTCTAAATTAGAATTCTAATTAATTCTAATTTAATTATTAACCATAAACTAAACTAATTATTAATTATATAACTAATACATATATAATTAATTATTTATATACAAATTAAATCTAATAAAAACTAATTAATATTAATCTAATGATATTTAAATTTAAATTTAATCAAATTAATAAATGTTATAATAATCTGATTATTTAAAATTTATTAATTACATCTAAAATATTTTAAACTAAACTAAAATATACTAACCTACCTCTCCATTCTTCATACATAACCTACCAGTTCAACGAATGAATGTTTTGAATAAAACTTTTAAAACAAAACTTATAACACTTTGTTTAATGGCTCATGACTTATGCTTTATGAGCGATCGGGGTATGGAGGTGCGGGGATTGACATCGGGGGAATGGAGGTGTCGGGGTTATGGTATGTGCCGATTAAAACATCCGATCCGATCCAAAGCTCCGATGCGATCAAATCTTTTATTTTTTTATTTTTCATGTATTAAGTTTTATTTTAATTAAATTAATTATATTTTATATATTAATTAATTTAATTAATTTAAAACTTAATACTAAATATCAATTTTAATTTTAGTTTTATTTTATGAATTTTAGTTTTTTAGACTACAACCACTTTAATAAAAATGAAAATTAAACTATAGCCACTTTGAAATTTTGGGTTTTCGAAATTAGTAATCAATTTGGGAAATTGGAGTAAATTACTAAAATCCTGATAATTCATGATTTGGCTGTATAAGTAAAAAAAAAGAAAAATGTTAGTCAAAACTAACTAGAGGTAAATATTTACAGTAAATGCATTATTGAACTAATTTATTTACAAAATGCAGTATTGTACATTTTATGCATTTTTAACCCAGGCCAGATAAATGGCGAGACTTCAAAGGAGTACCATTTTCAAACCAGTTGACCAAATGAGGCGAAACAAGCGTCAATGGGAAGCTTATAAAAAATAGATTTTAACAAAGCAATGAAAACAAGAATCCAAAGAAAATGAAAAATTAAAAAAAGCATAGGGCAATCAAGTAAATAAAAATCCAAAAAGGTGCTTAGGCAAAAATTGATAGAAAGGGTCGCCATTATTTGAAGTGAACAGATCAATAATGGGGGGTTTGTGTTTTTACCACAGCAGGTGGCTGCAAAGGGTGACTGTAGATATTGAAGGTGTGAGCATGCTGGCTAACTTTGAAGTAATAGAAATTGTGGATGACAACAACCCCTATCCTGTGCTCCTGGGAATTCATTGGGCTACTGATATGAACAGGGTAATCAATCTAAAGAAGTGAAAGATAATATTTGAGAAAAAATCGCTCCATGTAATAGTAACCCTAGATCCTGCCGAAGTATCACGCTATACTCAACCAGTCCGTGATTATGAGAGTGATGATGATCTAGACTTTATCTATAAGATAATAGTGCAAGACCAAGATTGGGTGAGTCCAAAAATGGATGGATGAATTACATGGGATCGTGAGAGTTCCTGCACCTCGGAATTTGATGAAGAATTAGAGCACTTGCAGAATCAGTTACATGAAGTAACTACATTGAGCTATAACACAGTGACCTAGTCGCTACGCTGTGTGTCATCAGAGATAAGAAATCTGCATACTTGAATGATGTAGATATATTTTTGGATGTGTTTGAGAGGAAGGTACTAGAAAAATACGCTTCCAAGTGTTGGACTGGGCACTGCGTGCTATGCCTGCAAGATGGTGGGGTACACACAAGGGAAGCTTTGATGATTGCCGTAAATATATATGGATGATGAGAACATGCTTTGGGAAGCTGAAGGTGTGAATAACAGACAAATATGATGGGTAGGATGATCCGCGTGTGCACTTGGCCAGATGGACTTATGCTTATGGAGATAAGCCCTAACCTGAATGGGAGCACTTGTTCTGTCACACCCTAGATGCTATCCTGATGAATTGGTACGTAGAAACAGAGGTCTACCATGGTACCAGTGAATGGGATATTCTGCTTGAAGGATTCATAATGACATTTAGTTTTTAAGATGAGTTTGACTGTATTGATGAGGTGATACAAGAGGTGAAAGCGTCAATCTTTAGGATACCGCAGGATCCTTTGGACTTGATTCAGCATGAGTGGGCTACTCAACTAAGTCATGTGCTAGAATGCTATAACGTAACCGTTAAAGAAGTGAATGAGGATCCATGAAAGATTAACATCCCTGAAATAGAAGGTCACTGCGAGGTTGAAGAATTGTAGATTGAGATGCCAGATATAACTGCGCCGCTGAAAACAAAACAAGTAAACATTGGTATGGAGCTAGAGCACAAATTTGTGAAGACTGGAGATTATTGGGATGATGTAATGGTGGATAAGGTCGTTGAATTACTCTGCGAATACCAGGATTTATTCCCTACCACGTTTACAGATCGAAAAGGGCTAATTGGGGACGTAGGTGTTATGAAAATCGCGTTGAAACCAGACATGCAGTCGGTTAAGCGAAGACCTTACCATATCAATCCAGAATATAAGGAAAAGGTCCACTTAGAGCTATAAAAGATGCTCATGACAAGCATCATTCAACCTATGGAAGAATCGGACTGGGTAAGCCTGATCGTTGCATAGGAGAAGAAGCAGAAGAATGAAATAACGATATATGTGGATCTCAGAAAGTTGAATAACACTTGCATACATGATCCTTTACCAACTCCATTCATAGATGAAGTGTTGGCAAATGTAGGAGGCCAGTAAGAATATTCCTTCATTGATGGGTTCTTTGGGTACTATCAAATTAAAATTGCACTGGATTATTGGAGCAAGACGACGCTCACCACTGAGTGGGGATGTTTCCAGTACACTGTAATGCCATTTAGGTTGAAGAATGCACTTGTGATTTTCTTGCACCTAGTTGGTCTGCATTCAAGGAATTTATTCATAAATTCTTGGAAGTATACTTTGATGATTGGACTGTGTTTGGGCTAGTGAAACGCCATGTAGCAAGGTTGCGCCTAATGTTGGATACCCGTCGAAGATACCAGATCACGCTCAATATGAAGAAACGCCTATTCTGTGTTCCTTTTGGGCCCTACTCGGTCATGTGGTTTGAAGGCAAGGATTGATGGTAGATCCTGTGAAGATTGTGGTGATACTAAATTTGGGAGCGTCAAGGAGTGTGAAATAGCTGCACGCTACCCTAGGACATATAGGATATTATAGAAAGTTCATCAAAGGCTATGCCCAGATCACCGCAAATAAGGAGAAGTTGTTGAAGAAGGGTGTCACATTTTGCTGGAACGAGGATTGTAAGAAGAGCCTAGATGTATCGAAAGAAAAGATGGTCACTACACCAATCCTAGTCTTCCCAGATTGGAAGAAGGAGTTTCATGTACATGTCGATGCGTCATGCATAGCGCCGGGAGCAATACTGACACAACCTCTCGTAGAAGATTTTGACCATCCTATAGCATTTGCAAGCAGAAGGTTATCCAAGTTAGAGAAGAACTATTCCACCACTGAGCACGAAGGGTTAGCTATGGTATACACGCTCCAGAAGGTTTGACACTACTTGCTGGGAGGCCATTTTAAGATGTATAAAAATCACTTTGTGCTAAAGTACCTGGTCAATAAGCCTATGTTGGGGGGAAGAATTTGTAGGTGGCTGTTATTTTTCTAGAAATATGATTCTGAAGTTATTGTGAAGCCTGGATGACTAAATGTGGGACTAGACCATCTATAGCACATCAAAACAGTGGAAAATCCCACTAATGTGGAGGAGGGATTGCTTGATGTGCAACTATTTGCAGTGCACTTCGTAGATGAACATTTTGATGATATAATACACTTCCTAATGACAGGAACTACCCTAGAGGGATACACCGTTCAACAGAAAAAGGAGTTAGTGGTGCGTGTGACAAATTCTTTTGTCATTGTTGGGAATTTGTACAAAATGGGGTCTGATGAGATATTGCGATGATATGTACCTGAGTTTGAAAGAAGAATCATCCTCGTGGATGATAATGGGGGCACCGCAAGGGGAAATTATGCAGGGACAACGACCGCACATAAGATTCTACTCGCAGGGTTGTGGTGGCCAATGCTCGATCAGGATTCAAAAGATTACTGTAAAGCGTGTGATGTGTGTCAAAGGACTACTACGCCATCATGGAGGGATGAGATGCCTTTGAATCCACAAATGACATTGCAACTGTTTGAGAAGTGGGTGATAGATTTTGTGGGACCCATTCAGCCCCAAGGAAAGATGGGAGAAAGGTAAGTTATCACCATGACGGAGTATTTGACTCGTTGGGTGGAGGCACAATCTATGAAGGATTGCACAAGTGAAACTGATGCAAAGTTCCTCTTTGAGAATGTACTGACATGATTTGGTTGTCCAAATATTTTGATGAGTGATCGTGGTACACACTTTCTGAATGAGACAATCAGTACGCTAACAAAGGAATTTCAAGTATATCACTAGAAGAGCACGCCTTATCACCCACAAGCTAACGAGATAGTGGAAGCATTCAATAAAGTACTAGAGAATGCACTGACCAAGGTTTGCAATGCTCAGCGAAGTGATTGGGACCTACACATACCTACAGTACAATGGGCTTATCGAACGACATGCAAGAAGTTGACTGGACAAAATCCCTTTAGGCTTGTCTATGTTGTTGAAGTGGTAATGCCTATGGAATATATTGTGCCTAGTCTGTGCATACTAGCACTCACAGGTGTGACAGATCGCGGAGCCTTTGAGGAGAGGCTCACACAACTAGATGAGGTTGAGGAAGAGAGATTTCTATCTATATTTCACCAATAGGCCCAAAAGTAGTGCAAAAAAGCATGGCATGATTGGCACATTAAGCTACGCACCTTTAAGGTAAATGACCTAGTTTTGTTATACGACAACAAGTTTGATAAATTTCCAGGGAAGTTCAAAATGCATTGGCTGGAGACCTATGTCATTAAGGAGATTACCGATGGAGGAGTAGTATAGTTGATCAAGTTGAATAAAGAACCCTTCCCAGGAAAGTTGAATGGTAGTCGATTGAAGCCATATACTAAAGGTCCAGCCATGTGACTAGATGAAGGTAGCACAATCTTAGCACTCCAGATAGTTAAAAGGAGGTGTGGGACTATAAAATACAATTCCCGGGTTGAGGAGCTATGTTATTAGAGGATTGGGTGAAGGAAAGAAGTGTCATAGGGTTCGCGGTAGCGTGAAGGGAGCTACACTACCCAGGAAGAAATTATGCAAGTCGACCAGAAAGTGACCGTTAAAGTCACTATTCATGATTCGAGGGTAGAAATGTGGCTAAATGGATCGGGAAACCAAAATTTGAGACAAAATTTATGGCTCATATCTTCGAAGATTTGCCACCAATCCGATATTAATGAACCAAATTTTAGGGGAACAGTCAGATTTGAATTCAAAATGCCCTATAAATTACAAGTGGATGTCCAGTGAAAAACACTTGGCATTTTGAGAATTGAGTTGTTGAGCTCTCAAGCGCACATGAATATGAGCACTACGAACTTCTAATAGCCAATAAACTATTTGAGACATTGCTAAAGGAGGCATAGGAGTTCCTACAGGAAATCATGTCGGTGCCTAGAGAAACCATAGATACCGAAGCAGAGGAGTCGGTGCCAGAAGTTGAGATGGAGGAAAAAGTAGTTGCTCCAGATGTTGTCGAGGTACTAGTTGAAGTCCCTAAATCACTGAGAACACTGAGACCAAAGCCGACCCCAACCAAGGAGACCATGAATGATAAAAAGGGAAAGCAGCCTGCCATACCGGTGCGCACATCACCAAGAAGAAAGGCATTCAAACCCACTGCACAGGAGAAGGGCAAAGCCATAAATTTGGAGCTAGAGGAGGAATAAATCGAAGACATCCCAATGGATGATGAGGATGTGGGAGTTGAAGTGGAGGAGGTTGAAGGCGAGGGTGCTGACCTTATTACTCGATTGCCTGAGTATGTCCCTTCATGAAAGCCAAAGACCAAGGTGCTGAAAGACATAGATGAGAGCAAGACCCCCTTGCAAACCCCTCTTCTGCCAGATGAGATTGTTTTCAAGGGACCATGCTTAGCACGAGTGCCGCTGCTAAAAATTGAGGACTAGGACTTGGTTGATGAGGAGAAATTCCCACACCTGGGGACCAAGCAGCTAATGCGATGCATGATTGATGCAAACACTGGAATGGCCACATTGGAGCCATGAAAGTCGCTCAGAGGAGTAGACAAAGCAGGGTTTCTCAACCTACTTTGGGTGCCACACTATAACTACACCCCGGTGACAGTATTGTTCATCGAGCAACTTCTATGCTTGGTGCATGATCGGTTTCTGTGGCTAGAAGAGCCAACATCCATCACAAATAGATTGATTCACCGGATAACGCGATTGCCTTACATAGGAGAGAATACAACAATGATATTTGACAGAAAAGGTGGTGAGAAAGCCCTTGCAGAGTCTATGAAAGAAAAGTTTAAACTGGTGAAGAAGTCATGCAGATATGCTATATCCAACATTTGTGACCCTACTGTAAAGGTAGCTATGAAAATTCTAGCAGGGAAAGTGATGGGGAAGTGTCACGCCGATGAAGTGTCGGCACCTGTCATCGTGCTAGTAGCCCAGTGTGCCGAAGGAGTCTAGTTCAATTAGTCGGACTACCTTTGCAGTGAGTTACTGGCGAACTTTCATGAAGCACAAGAGCTTAGCAAGACATTCCACTATGAGTGGCTCTTACTGTCAATTGTGCTAGTAGCATGGGAGCTGCCAGAGGACAGGGAGTTCCCTTAAGTTGTGCCATAGCTCCCAGAAGTAGCGAAGTACACTTCATTGTGGGCGACCAAGGACATGCAGCAGGTCAAGAAAAGCAAGATATTTTGGAACTTGTTAGAGATGAAAATCCACATGTCCATCAATCGAAAGCCATGGTTGCCACCTACAATGTTTGCTAACCTATAGGGCTATGTAGAATTTAAAGCCGATCCTCATCATGTATCCATCAAGGTGTGGAAGGACCCTGTGTAGAAATGGTATGACTTGCCTTACCTAGCGATGGATGATGCCATTGATGCAATACTTGATCAATGGCCTGTAGATTGGTGCGCTGCAATAGACTTGGTAGTGGGATGGAGCAAGTCCGCTATGCAGAAAAAGAAGGAGGAGGCCAAGATTAATATGACACAACTGACCGAAAAGAGGAAAAAGGAGGCCACTGATAAGGCATATGCAGAGCATGAGGCTGCATAACACACAATGAGGTAGATAGGTGGGGCAAAGCGAGGCTCTACCAAATGTGCGAGGTTGCCTTCATTTGAGATAGAGGAGGAGACAGAAGAGCACAGCGGGGACCCATAGGAGACATCCGCCCTCATCAAATGCCCAAGTGAGTAGGAGAAAGGAGGGTCCAAGAAGAAATAAAAGGCTACCAAGACATCACTGGACCCCATCACACTAACAAAGAGAGATTTGCATGATATCGGTGACATAGTGAGGGATGTCACTGTAGAGGCCTTATAATAGTTCAAGCAGCAACAACAAATAATATTGGGGGCTATCATAATAGGGTTGCTAATTCGAATGGGATCCATGAAAGAAATCAAAGGAAACATGGTTGTATCAGGTCAGGACAGACTTCAAATAAATAGAGCAATGATCAAAAACACCTCTAAAATTGTGGTAGTTAGCAGCTAGCATGGAATGATGACGACCTCATTCAAAATGTGTTGACTGAGGCCCATGGAGACTGCACAGGAGGTGAAAATAGCCCCTGGGGAGCCCAGATTAGGAAACAGAGGGAGTTTTTGATGCGCGATTCACTAGGCAAAAACACTCAAGAAGGAGAGGACCTGAGCACTCAGTCGTGTGGGAGCTGGGAAAACTGTGGGGTAAAAGGTTAAAGGCTAAAGGTGGGACCCGCTCCAAAACCGGTGGTATTGATCAGAGGCATCCTTGAGCGGTAAGTAGTTTTGATGAAAATGGAGTGATTCCACTCAGCGCCTGATGCATGGCGAGCAGAGGAGAGAGAAAACGACCGCTCATCTCATGCTAACAGTTGAGCAAGTCAACCGCGCGAAATGAGCAGATGGCGTTGGATCTGAGGGATCCAGATCTGATGGTTGATATCGTGCCTGATGGTAAGACTAGATTTAATGAGGGAATAAGCCACGATTTAGAAGAATTTGAGGTCCGCTTTGACCACCAAGGTGGCAGAAGACTCATTCCACGATGTAATCGCAAAATTGAACCGACGAAGCAGGCTGATGCAGTTTGCAGGAGGACAATTGACCACTCCCTGTGAGCTTGATGATGATGCTGAAATAGGGAACTCCAAGCGCATCTGCAAGCAGGCGATTCGATAGAGGGGAATAGGAATCAAATAGCCATGAGCTCAAATGGCTTAAAGCCATGAACAAATAACGACCAGGAATAGAGAGGAAGAAACAAAGATAGAAGACAG
>APFE031152257.1:1023-19416 GCA_000404065.3 Pinus taeda
GTTCTTGTGTGTGATTGTCTTCTACTCTATTTTTTTGTTCCTGGTTACTGTTTATATGATCCTGATGCATAGATTAATATTCAAAATCTGTAGAATATTTTAAATTATTAGTCTGTATGGTATACACGGGTTTCCATATCTGTAGTTGCATATATACGTGGTTTTCTCTAACTAAAGTAGCGTATATGTTCTCGGTTTGAAAAAGAAAATAATTGACCAGATAATACTGATTCACCCCCCCTTTCCGTATTATTTCCAACAAATAATTCATTGGATTAAGTCAAATTGCTGATGTATGAACTCAACAGGTAGGATAACAAAGTAAAAACAAACTTTGGGGCTTGAATGAATGATATTTCTTCTCAAAACAAGAGGGCAATAAAGAATCCTCAAGTTAGGATTAGAAAGAAGAAAGGAATATAGGTCAACCAACATAAGGCAATTAAGAATCCTATACCAGGGACTTCTTAGAGAAAACTACAAGGATAGAGGAGCAATTAAGAATTACTTTACCTAAATAACTTAGAAGAAAACATGTAAATGGTATATTGTTGATAGCAGAGGCAATAAAGCTAATTCTGATATACTTTGACTATTTTACCATTTAGTTTTAAGATGCATGCAACATTGAAACATGTAGAAACACATAAATCACAACGATAGAATACTTATTTGCAATTAGACTGCACATGAATCTGATGAAATGTCCTCAACTTTTATTCCTTTTCCAGCAAAAATCCAGACTTGAGTACAAAAGCTTTCTCAGCTTGATAGTATAGAGTTACAGAAATGTTATAGGATCCACCCTCAACACTTTGGATGGAGAAGTATTTATACAAAAATTATATTAAAATATCTCATAACTAAATGAGATTTATTCTAGGAAATACAAATATCTTTTACAACAATATAGAGATAGATGGTCTAAATAGAGACAGATGGTAAATAGATTGTTGTTGTCCCTTGATTTGTTGAAGGAGATGGAGGTTGAAACTCGATTTTGGCTCTCGTTGTTGCTCTGGTAATTGTGTACTGGATCTTGATTAACTTTTCCCTACTGATACTCTTTACCTGTTTACAGACTTTACCTCAGTGAATATTTTTTCTTTTTTCTTCAGAGTTACCATAGTAAATTACAGAATTACGAGCATATCGTTCCACCAATCTTCACTGGGTCTCTTCATTCTAATTAATTTTCTGTATATTTCATCGACCTCAGTGTGCTTTGCAAAATTGGGTTGAGTTGTGAACAAGTGGTTCACCTCATGCTCAATATAGAGAAGGTTTTCTAAGCCATCATATAGCACTTTTCTTGTGGGCAATGCTTTCACTGTTGAAGAGATGGCTTGATTTCTAGCCTGTTGGTGCGGTATATCAATATAGTCTTCATGTTTCATTAGCTTGTCATTTATGACCAGTAAATTTGGGAGTCCTTTTTCTCTACCATAAACTCATCTATGTCTTCTTGGATGCTTCGACACCTTCTTTCCAAATTAAGCATCAAATTATTTTTGTTAATAACTCTCTTGATTTCTAGGATAGTACCAGACCGGTCTTCTATATCCTTTAGTTCCAATTCTTCCCTGCTTTGGCTATTCAAGAAGTTGACTAGTTGGATTGCCTCTTCAGGCCTTTCCCCCAATTCTTCTCTTGGCTTTTTGTATAGTCTCAGTAGCTAGTTTCATTAGATCAATCTGTTCAAATATAATCTGAATGGAAGACCAAATATCATTAATGGAATTAATGGAATTAATGATATTGGTCCACAAAATTTATCTGATATCTCTTAAGGGCCTTTCAAATGTTAGGTCCTTTTCTATTGTTTTAATTCTATCGGCCATCCTCTCGTTTTTCCTCTCCTCTTTGGCGTAGTTCATCTGTGATATCTCATAATTGTACTCCAAGTTAGTAACTTTTTCCTTTAATTTTTGTATCTCAATTGCTTGGAGCTTCATTTCTTACATGGACTTGACTAAGTCCTTTGTCTGCTGTGTTGAAATTGTTGTTGCTTCAGAAGTACCTACTAATGCTACCACTGGGAGAGTTGTTGTTAGGGGAACATTGGGTGCCAAAGCTAATGCAATAGTAGATGGCACTGCTGTAGAAACTATTGGTACTATAGTCTGAGGCACGGTGGTCGACTCACCATGTTTGGACTACAAGGCTCTTTCCAACTCTTGCTTTGTTTCTTTCAGCTGTTCATTTCACTTAAGGACCAAGTCCATAAGTTCCTCCTCATTCTGTTTTTCAATGACCTTTGCAGTTTGTGGATGTATGAGGGGAGGAAGTTTGATCTATTTCTTGAGTGCAGCAATACCTTCATTCTTCTTTTTTATCAAACTCTCAACTGCCTTAATATCTTTGGGATTGTGACCCAACTCAATCACTAGGTCTTCTAACGATTTTATTCTACTGACCTTAGCCTTAGAAGAGGATTTCTCCAATTGTAATTGTGTTGTAGTATTGCTCAAATAATTTTGCAATTGATGTGCAATGATGGCTTTATTGGTTAAAGTTGAATAGACCATCTCACCCGTTTGCTTGTGAAGCTCAATTTGATCAATTGGGTGGATGTATTTAATTAGAACTTCAAAATTTGTCTTCAAGTAATCAACCATGGACTTTGGCTGTTGCACTATTGGCTTTAAGAAACTCATTTGCATTTTTCCCTCTTTGATGTCAAAAGTTGACATCAACCTTGTCTGATTTGTGGGAGCCATTTTCATATATTTGGCATAGGTTTGAGCTTTAAGCTGCTCATTCCTAGTCTTGATTTCTTTGTATCTTTCCTTCAAATCCTGGCTTTGCTCTAATGCTGCTCTCAATGATGACACTTCCACACTTGGTTGCATGCTCAGTATCTGAGTTTGAGAAGCAAATGGTGTCTCTCCTGCTACTGTGGTCTATACCATGTCACTTCTGGTTTCTTCATACTCCTGCTCGGATAGAGGATTCAATATTGTCCTTTTAACATGTACCTAGTCTAGTGGCACTGCTGAGGGACTAGCCTCACTCCTGCTTCTTTTTTTATTTCGTTCCTCATTGAGAGGAGTCTGCAGTAATGGAGGATTGCCCATCTTGGTTTCAGTTTGGGTCAATTCCTCGGAAATGCTCTATGGTGACCCTGAATCTTTCCTTAGTTCTGAAGTCTCTGGTTGTCCTAATGATTGTGCACTTGGCTCTTGTGTCGGTCTCTGTGAAGATTCTGCAGGCACCTATCCAAAAGAATCTAGATCAAGTATTTTTTCTAAATCCTTCATAACATTCTCTGCTTCAATTTGTGTGCTATCTAGTTTTATAAGTGTTCCCTCTACCCATTCATTTTGATTTGCATATTGTTCTATCTCTGGAATTCTATGATGGAAGTAGGGGGATAGCTTATGCTTTTTCCTTCTATCATAGATGAAGCTATGAGGATCATAAGGCTAGATGAAACTCTTTTTCAATTCCATTCTCTCAAGGATTTCTTCTTCCTCTTTCCCTGCTTTTCTATTGTTACAAACAAATGGTCCTAGGTGATCCTTTATCCTTAACTAAGCTTTCTTCTTAGCTTTCATGAAGTGGATTTTATCAGAGTTTATCATTTGCCTGTAGTACTTCAGGGCAAACAATCTCAAGGGGACATATTTGGACAATTTTTAGGGAGGTAATTCACACCCATAAACTCTAATCTCAATATGGTTCTTGTATAAGTACCAGTCACCAATCCTGTACTGCTTGGATAATTGAAGGATTCTTTTGATATCATCACTGATTCTAGGAGGGGGACATCCTATCAGCATGGTATTTATAGGATGGACAAATTGATTGATAAACTCTGTATAGGAGTAGGGAAAAGAAGCTGAATAATGGAAAATTGAAGTCCATAAGACAACAGACCTGGGATTCCCTTTGGTGTCATGTCGTTGGACAAAGAAATGGAATTTATCAAATTGGTAGTAAAGGAAGAGGTGATACAGGACTGTAGAATATTTAAACACTCTCTCATCCTCTAGCCTCATGAATTGGTCAAGTATTTTGTATGCAATGAAGGTGGCATAGTAAAATTTGGTTGTAGGAGGCTGACCAGGGGTAAAAATAGTCATGAAGGCTAAGGTCAATTCATCTACATACTCACTGGTAGTGAAACCCATAACACAAGCAATCATGGTAACAATATCTTTGCCTAAATCAGTAAAAAAGCATGACATGTAGGGAGGGGGCTCTTTTGGCATGTGATTCTTATCAATGAAAGTCTGACAAATTCTGCTAATTTCGGAACTAGGCATCTTGGTAGATTCCTCAAGTAATTCTGCAAGGGAAAGAGGAGTGAGGTTTTGGTCAGGCTGTAATTTCAACATTTCGTTAATAGACTCCGCTATAATCGTGAAAAGGAATTTTTGGTCAAGAGACATCACAACTCTCAGATTAGGATTATAGTTTGCATGGCATTGATGGACAATATCTAGGAAAAGTGAACAGAAGGGAGTTGATACTTTGGTAGATTTGATTCCCAAAGACCTATGTTATCAGAATGGTTTAGGTAATTGTCTCGATATCTGTAGTAGAATTTCAAGGGGCTATCATCAAATGTAAGGTCTTTAATTTGGAAGTCTTTATCGGCCAAGGGAAGGTAGTCTAAGTCTTTGTGGGGAGCATCGACTGGAGCAATGTTTAGGGCCACTGGGGTTTCCATCCCTGGTTCTTGTGTTTTCAAGGAAGAAAGTTGGGGGTTTTCAAGGTTTTTCAGGTGAAAGAGGTACTTGGGATAGTCTCAGAGTCAAGGATCAGTTCAATTGCAACAATTTACTTAAATTAAGAGTAATTAGATGGAGGTTTTAGTTTGAAATAGGGATTTTGAGACTAGAATATGGTAAATACCTATTTTCGGATGGTTGAAGGGACAATTAGCTATGGTAACATCTCTACTGGTGCACATAGTAGACTGGAGTAGCTTGGAGTTCAGCCACTGATGGCATTTGACGGTTTGAAAGTTAGTTTCTAGACTGGGACATACTCTGTGCATGCATGGGAGGCAGAAATTGTTTTCTCGGAAAAAAGAGAAAAACAATGAACTTTTTGTTTTTATGCATAAGTCAATGATTTTGGCGGGTGAATGAAAATGACAGTTGGCGGCAACTGATTGATAGGACAACTTTGTCATTTAGTGGAAGCAGTAAGCGGGAGCGGTAATAGTTTTTATTGCACCGCTGTTGGGCAGGTGGTGGTTTTAGCGGAGGGTCGCGCAATGCCACTTGATGAACGACACATAACTCTGGCAAAAAGTCAAAATTGCTCATATCACGTGGTTAATGTTCGACCAAAAGGCCCATGTGATATGAGTGAGGGTCGTTGGATGTGGGGAGGCCGATCGGAGGGTAGTCGGCAATGGGAAGAGGCAAGGAATTAAATGGAGGGGCCCGACTATAATTAAAGTGACTTAATCATATCGGGGGTGATGTGATTGGACAGGAAGGTTATTAAATAATCCAAGTGATTAATTAATCCATTTTAATACAACAGGGGGTTTGGTTCTTAATTAATCATGGGCCGATTAATTAATCCCATATAATTAACTTTATTTTGGTTTATGTCGCAAACCATGGGTGGGATATTTATTTACTATGGGGTTTTATTAATAATATGGGGAAGGGTAACTTGTTTTTGGGAGTTAATAATAAAAATTAATAGTTAATATGACTATGGGAAAAATGAAAGCACTAAGTAAATTTTTTTGAATATTCATCACACATCATGATAACTTAGGCTAAAGCATATTTGGGGGGTATTTTATAAAACATTTTAATTTTCTTAAGTAAAATCATGATTTTACTTAGGAAAAGCATTTTAAGTGGATGAGTGATTTATGAAGGGGTTTAAGCACTTAGGTTATTGCAAGTTATTGGGCCGAGGGTCCGGTCCCTCCAGAAGTCAGAGAAATGCTCTGAGTCCCTTTAACTTATTGTAGGTACCTTTAGTACTTAAGGGAAATTAGTAAAAATTTAGGGAAAAATGGGTGGGGAAGTTAATTAGTTTGACTTTGATTCCTAATGTAAATGACTTCATTGTTATCCATGCTTTGTCCAAGTGATGAAACCAAAATATTTGAGCTTTTAACTTAATCATTCATCATACATAATTCTGCAACCATCATTTACTTACCCCATCTACACATCCTACCATTTTTACTTCTTTTATTAGGGTGCACTTAAGCTGGCAAACCCTTATCAAACTTTTCTTTTCTTTTACATATAGAAATCTATTTAAATCTACACTTATTACATCCAAAAGCTCAGATTAAACTGTTGAGCTTCTTTTATTCACTCTACCTATCTACTTATCTGCCAAGATTAAACAGTTTGGTCAGATTTTATTCTCTATCTTTATAAACATGAAATTAAAACATGGATTTACCAAGATTAAACTATTTGGTTACCATGGATTGTGGCCTAAGTAACAAGTTGCACACAATCATTATTATGCATAAAAAGTAAATAGGAGTGGCATTTTGACTTGCTCACTTTCATGGTCTTTTTTATTTTTTCTTGGGGTTCATTTTCTTTCACTTTTTTTGACCTTTTTCATTCTTTTTGCCATTTTATTTTTTAATTTTTTTGATTTTTTACAAATATGGAAAACACTTGCAACAAGCAAAGGTATGTACATATTTCAGAACCAAACCAAGTCAATCATGATAGATGACACTTATTGGTATAGGAACCTAATAGTGGCTCCACTTGGGGACTTTCCCTGGTGTTAAGTCAAGAACTGTAGACCAATGTCCTTTGAAAGACTTTAATTGTGCTCTGCAATTTCCTTTTCCCTACTGCTTTATTGGTATGTATGACAGTAATATTTCTGAAGCTTAGGGCCTTCTCTTTGGGCTTCAACTTCAAAAACTTTTACCATCCAATCAACACTGAACATTATGAAGGATATAGTATGTACAACTAAACTTGTAAAATTAGTAAATGGGGTTAATGTAGTGCTTTAACATTCAACCATTGATTGGTCCTCCTTCAACCTCTACACCATTCAATTCTTTCAGAAAATATGAATTATTTCCTCTGAAGGCATGTATTATGTATGGTCATTTCCACAAAATATCAAACTTGCCATGTTTCCCTTCGTCCTCTCTTCTTGAATCCCACTCTAACACTTTGTCTCCCAGATAAAAGTCTTCTGCTTTGGTCCTTTTGTCAAAGATTTTCTTATTTTTTTCTTGCAGTACTTGGGCTCTGTTGTATACTTCCTCCTTGGTTTGTTGTAAATGGATAGTTTGGTTAATTCTCCTTTGTATATCATTTGATTCCACTTGGGATTACTGAAGTAACTTCATAACTAGAACTCCTAAAGATGAGAGGAAAATTGCCTCCATTCCATACACTAGCTCATAGGGACTGGTTCCAATGGACTTCTTAGTAGTAAGCCTATCAGCCCACAAAGAATTCGTCAATTTCTTGTTCCAAGTTTTCTTATTCTCTTCCAATAGCTTTTTAATAATATTGATTAGACTTTTATTAGAAAATTTTGCAAGTCCATTCCCTTGAGGATAGTAAGCTGTGGAATGACCAAGTGTTATATGATACTTGTGACAGAAAGCAATCATTTTCTTTTACTTGAAGGCTACAGCATTATCAGTAATGATTTTTTTGGGGCAACCAAATCTAGACAGGATATTGGCCTCTAGGAAACCTATGGTAACAGTGCCATTGGATTGTCTGGAGGGAATGGCTTCTAACCATTTGGTAAAGTAGTTAGTTGCAGTGAGAATCCATGTATGCTGGGTAGAAGAGGGTGGATGGATTTCTCCAATGAAGTCAAGACCCCATTGTTGAAAAAAAATTCTGTGTAAATTGCTTTCAGAAGCAAGGGTAAATGTTTTCTTTTTCCTTTGAAGATCTGGCATTTATGGCACGAAGTTACAAATTTTTTAACATTTGCAAACAAGGTGGGCCAGTAAAAGCCAGCCCTTAGAATTTTATCAGTAGTTAACTTCTAGTAGAGATGTCCACCACAATCTCCTGCATGAAACTCTTGGAGTACCTTGTTAGCTTCTTCTTTTAACAAACAATTCAACAAAATTCCTTCATGATTTTTCCAAAAAAAAGTATTATCCATAATGCAGAATTTTAAAGCTTTCATTTTCAAAAACCTACTTTTAGTCCTAGATAACCCTGGAGGAGCCTGCAAGTTTTGTAGAACATATATAATATCAGCATACCAAGCTGAGTCTAAAAAGGACCGGTTGATCTGTGGAGTCACCATCTCCTTTTCGTTATCCAGCTCTGCAATAAGATTTATGTGTAAGGCTTGGCAATTTGTTTCTGCCATGAGTTTGGCCAACCCCTGACTTTTAATTAACTTGGTAGGTTTTATCTCTATATCATATTCTAAAATAGTAGCTATCAATTTTCCCCTTTTGCCATCAAATCCATCCCGTGTCAGGATGTCTTTGAATACAGCATTAGGAACATAAGCTATTATATGTGAATGCAAAATATAGACTTTGAAATCCTTAATAGCTTTTACCAAAGCAAAATCTTGTTTCTCCATTATCTTATACTTCAATGAGGCATCTCTAAGAGCCTTACTAAAAAAGGATATTGGTTTTTCACATCCTTGATCATCCTTTTGTAGTAAAACTACAGCTATGGTGTGTTCTGATGCAAAGGAAAAGATCATGAAGTCTCTGTCAAATTTTGGGCTTGTAAGGACTGGTGTTTGAGTTAAGGCTAATTTAATTTCTTCAAATGATTGTTTAGCCTCTACTGTCCACTTTATAGTCGAATCCTTTTTTAACATGTTATTCAATAATTTATTAATTTAGCTAAGTTAGAGATGAATCTTCTTAAAAAAATTATTTTTCCTCAAAATGCCTGAATTTCTTTAATGTTTCTCGGGTGAGGTATTCGCAAAATATCTTCAATCTTGGTTGGGTCAATCCGGATTCCATCTTTAGAGATAATGTGACCTAACAGATTTCCTTCTTCCAAACAAAATAAAGGTTTCTTTGGGTTTAGAGAAATGCCAAATTTTTTGCATTTAAGAAAAACTTGCCTAAGATGATCTAGGTGTTGTTGATCTGACTTTGAAAAGACTGTTATATCATCAAGGTATATAACCAGGAAATCATGAGTTTCCTTTGCAAAGGCAATATCCATTTCCCTTTGAAAGGTAGCCCCTGCATTTTTCAATCCAAAGGAATTTTGACATACATGAAGGTGCCCCATGGTGTTGTGAATGTAGTTTTTGCTTGATCATTAGGATGGACTAAAATTTGGTTGTAACCTGAGAATCCATCTAAAAGTGAAATCCTTGTAGAACCTACTACCCTTTGTAGAGTATGGTCCATTTTAGAAACCCAATCTGAAAACCTAATGGAAGCTATGATTCCTTCTTCATACATTTGTTTGATCTCTTTTTCGATGGAAGGTGTTGGTGCCTAAATCTACCTCAGGCTAAAGGAAGGTAGGTTTAGGGTAACATCAAACCACGCTTAACTTGGTAGCTAGCCCTACCAGATCAGGAGAGGGCTCTCTCCTTGTCAATCTCAATTAGAATATGGAAACTAGGGCTTGAGATGATTGAAATGAATGTTGATTTTAGGCTAGGTATAGTATATTAGGGTTTCTGGTTTGATTTTAGGTTTCGGTTGATGGATCAATTGGAGAACGCAGATTGGGTCCGAGAAATCAACTTAGGAATACAGTCATGTTCTGTGGGGCAAGGTAGACAAGGGTTTATGTACTAGAAAAGGATTGAGATGGTAGAGTAAGACTGTTGAGGAGTTGAGAAGGGCACAAGAAACTATGCTCCTCTTCAAACAGTGAAAACATTGAAAACTAAATGCAATCCCAAGACAAAGCACTGTAAATCTAGTGTATTTTGTCTATTCACCTTGATTCATTTAGTTTAGAAGAGAGAGAGAGAGATGTGGATACATATAAAACATCAGAAAAACTCATTACAAAGAAGAAACAATACATAAAATCACTGTCACAAGAATCCCACAAAAATAGTTGTGAAACCTAGTTTTATTCCTTGTCAAACTGCTGATACAAATGTTCAATGAGAGCCAACTCTTCTGCCAAAGTCCAACCTTTACAAATGAATCAAAAAGTACATGATATAGGCAAGGAAGCTACTCAAGCTAGCTATCAAGGTCGAATCCATGAGAAAAGGGGTGGTTTCAACTATATCTAAACTAAGAACAGGAATATAGGCAGTGGAACAGCTTGCCTCTAAAACCAAGGAAACCAATTCATTTAACTCAAAACCACCTTTGACTTGATGTATCTACCCTATTAAGTGTTTTACATCCATAATTACATCAGTTTACATCATTTAACATGCTAATTTCACTAAGAGAGCAAGAAAAAGTCAACTGTGGAGAAAACTAGGCGAAATTTGGATTTTTGAACAAAACTGGCAAAATTCATCCTATGCGTAGCGCCACTGATTCTATGCGCAATGCTTTTTCTAGGCCAATTTTGGAAGGCTTCTCGAAGTCCAAATCAGGTGCAAGATAGCTAGTTGGAAAGCTTGGTGAGTCTACCTTTTGGAACAACTTGAATTTGTGAATTTGGAGTCTAATTTCCCCTCCAAAAATTGATTCTCCCAAGACTGCTTCCTGCGTGGCAAAAAAGTGGCAGAGAAGGCACTTTTTGGGTGTCTTTTTCCCTTTTGGAGACCTAGAACTTGTCAAAATTTCTCGGCCATTTTTGATCTTCCATATCTTTTCACGTTGATTCCAAAAATATAAACTTTTTGCAAGAAAGTGTCCCCAAAACTGGCGTTGCGCACCTATTGAAAAAGCCTGTTTTTTACATTAAAAATTTCAAAATTAACAGAAATTTCTCCAAAATTCTTGAAATTTGGCATGAATGACCCTTGTTAAGTGCTTTGAAGATCCAATGATGTTTCAGCCAAGATCTTGAGTTTATCTTGATCTTTTTTGCTCCTCAAAGCTCTTTTTTGCTTGGCCTTTAGCATCTTCACCTTTGTTTTGCAAATTTTGTTTTGGGTTAGTAGTGATAGGCCATGTGGAGAAGCATCTTTTGTCTGTGTTAATCCTCTCAATAAACTTATCTAGGTGTATGTTAACCGCTCAAGACAAATTTCCTTAGGATTCTTAATTTCCTTTACCTTTTGTCTTCTAACCTTGCCTCTTCGCTGCCTAGTCACCTAGCCTTTTTCATTGTTTATGAACACTTGTTGTGAATGATGAGATAGGGTGGATGGATGAAAGATGAGTATGAAGAGATTTTAGGATGAGTAGGTGAGGGTGAATGGGATTTAGGGAGTGAGGAGGGTTTAGGGGAGTGAGTAGTGTTTTGTATGTAGGGTATAGGGTTTCATATGGAGGGTAGGGTTTAGGGGTTTATGTATGGGAATGGGATGTATATAGGATAGGGTTTTATATGGAGTGTATGGTTTTAATATGTAGTTTATGAGGTTTTAGGAACCGGTAACAAAGATAAATGAGTGAACCTTGAACCATTATGGTGAACAGTGGATACTAGGGTTTTGTTTTTATGGGTAAAAGACCAACAAGATTTCATGCAAGAACACTCTTCAACAAGGAGGATCAATGTACTTACTTGTAAAGAGGAGGAAATTGGAGTTTTGAGGCATTTTGAAGTGATTTGGAGCAATTTGAGTGTGTCTAACAGGTGCGCAGCGCCTTTTCTATGTGCAGTGTCGGCTGCCAAGTGCGCAACACCTTTTTACAAACCACTTTTGGAGGCCTTTCCGATGTCCAAATTGGGTATGTGATATCTCGTTGGAAATTTTATCGAGTCTACATTTTAGAACATCTTGATTTTTCCAATTTTGAGATCATTTTCCCTGTCAAAAGTCAAATCTCCCAAGACTGTCCAAAATGTGCAAAATGAGGTTGCCTAAATATAGAGTGATTTTGTAGTAAACTTTTGAAGCTCTTCCTCAACTCCAAATTGAGTTCATGATAGCTCATTGGAAATCTCTTTGTGGCTAGTTATCATTGTAGACATCAATTAATTCATTTGGCCAACCAGGCTAGGAAAAATCTTGATTTGCCCAAGGTCACTCCAGAGGTGCATTAACTCTCCTGAGGCAACTGTATTTTTGACATTTCTATAAAACTATGATACCTGTGTAAAAAGTGAAGGAGGTTTTTCTTCCGTTGCCTGTTATGGACAAAATCCTCTCTCATGTTTTCTAAATTCATTTTTTCTTTCTCAGAAACATCATTTGAGTAAAACCTATCCCGATGTGTGGAAAAGGGGATTTGTTGAAATGAAGTGAAATGAAGGGGATGAGGGACTTCTAAATTCTTGAGGAAATTTTGGGAAGTAGGGAGAAATGTTAGGAAGCAAGGGAAAGTAGAATTTAAAATATAGAGTAAGGGGAAGGGGTCCAAAAGGGCAAAACACAAGCCTAGCCTAGAAAATTGTCAAATTGTAGCAACAAGATAGGGTTTATGGGGAAATGAGTAATTTGAAGGATATCAGTGATGGAAAGTGCTTAAGAAAGTAAATTAAGGATAGGGGAAGGTGTATGAGCATTAGGATACAAGTTTTGTTGATGATTTGACCATCCAAGAAAAATTACCGTCAAAACCCTAAGAGAGGGAAATGAGCATTACCCAAGTACAACTGAAACACGAAAAAGGTGTAAAATGACCCATTGGAACCTGAAATGATGATGACAACCCTTTGAATGATGGTACACAGGTGAATGGTGACATGGACTGACATTTGGAAAACTTTGGAAGGAGTGAAAACAAACCCTAGACCTAATACCTAGCGACCAAATTTTACTTGAAAACTCACCGAAATGACAAAATTTGACTTTGACACTCTGAGACCACTTTGTAAGAGCATATTTGATCACTGGTGGAAGGTTTCAAAGACTGACACTAACATTGGCTCTAATGGGGACTTAGCTCATCCAATGGATTACTTTTCTTCTCCTCATACCATGAATGCAAACTTTGATCTGAGCATTGTGACGAGACTCCTACCAATAATGACAAAGAAACCGACTGCCAGATCAAGTTTGTATCAGTACACATTTCAAGCTCACAGGTAGCTAATGGAGAAGGACTTTGACTGTAGACATCATCCAACACATTAGCTATTGGATCATGAAAAACTTGAAAATACTGTTGCAACCCATTTTCTGTTGGTTCTAATGCGATTGCATGATTTTCTACAGGTTGCTCATCCTTTATTGAAGATGTACTATGCAAATTTCCCTTCAAAAATTGAAATGATTCAAAACAGAATGGTACATAATCATCTGGCATCATTTGATCATATGGTCCAGCTTCCAAGTCTTCATTTGCAACTTGACAATCAATGGGATTCAAGGGTTGCAACTCTAGATATGAAAAGTCTCAAACAAGGTTTTCATTGCCCTCAAGATGGTCCAGATCAAAACTTATCGACAATTGATTTCTGATAGCATGAAAATTGTCTCTGATGATCTGAAATGAAGCAAAACAAAAGGGAAAAGATCCTTCACTTACTTCAAAACTTGCTACACTTTCCTCCTCACTTCCATAACTGATATGCAACAGTTGATCACTGTATTCGAACTACTGAAAGTGAACTTCGTCCTCCCATAAACTATCTCTTGATTTTTCTGCAAGATTAGCTTCTATTTGGAGAACATAATCATCATCGTACTGATCAAATTGAGGCAAATCATCAATATAAAACACATCATCAAGCATACAAGTCATATCAATAGATCTCTCTTCTCCAAGATGATCTATAAAACAATCATTATCAGGTCTATGACAACTGGGATAAGAAACAAAATGTTTTGGATCAGCATCTTGTTCTTCTTCAATCAGCAAACCATGGTCTTGAACGTCATACTCATTCCTTGTGGTGATCTTTTGCATCATCTCTTCCACTGCACTTACCAAATGTCAAGCTTTACCTCTAAAGATGTCGATTCCTCTGGATCTATGTTCTTCATCTCTTCTTCCTTCAACTTTAACCTTCTGATCAGTAAATGAGCCTCTACATCTACTGCACTATTCTGCATCTCTTCAAGTGTTGCAAGGTTTCTTTCTCTAAGCTGAAACTCCATTTTTGGATCAAAGGCTTTCGGGTAGTGCAAGAGAGTGGATCCAGGAGGTCTTATATTAACTGGCATCGAAAAATAGACTTGGTTAAATCTCGCAGAAAATTGTTGTATTGTCTCCTATGGATATCTTTTTAGCTGGTTATACTCCTCTAGAATCAAGAAAGGGTTCTGTCTAACCACCCACCTATTGCAGAAAACTTTGACGAACCGCTAGAAATCTGAGATGCTCACATCAGGCAGGGTTTTGAACCAACTTTTGACTTTACCTTGCAAAGAAAGAGCAAAAGGCCTAATACTAACATCTTCTTCATCAACTTCAAAAAGGTAAAGAAAAGACTCAAAATTCAGTACATGTCTCTCAGTAGTGATGTTGTTGCATTCACCATCAAATCTTGGTAGATGTAGGTCATGATTTTTAGGGAAAGCATGGGATATAGGAGGTAAAATCAGAGGCTTGTATCAATCTGGAATTTTACAAGGTATAGGGGTATGTACAGAAGGTGTAGAATTAGTCTTGGTCTCCTGAGGCTCATTAGTTTGAAGATGGTCATCACAAGCTTCAGAAAAAGGGTCTTGATCAAACTCAAAGGCATGCAAATCTTTGGTATTTACAATCTTCAAAGGGAAGGAATCAAATGCAGGTTGAGGATATTTTCTCAGATACAATATACTTTGCAAAGCCTTCTTGACATTCTCAGAAAAAGAGAAGAAATAATTTATAAAAAAGAACATAATGTCTTGGATGAAATTCCAACTTGAACACTTGATATTTCCATATTGTCCTTTCATGTTTCTGCTGGTCAAGTTCATCCTCCAGTGGAGTCCTTGAATCTGATGTCGAAAGTGATTTTGGAGTCGCCAGGTGAATGATTTTAGCCTTGCTGTGTCTGATCATTGTTCACCATCAACAATCAGATCTAAACTTGATTACATTTTGCTGAGGAACATAAAACTATGTTCCCCAATGGATTCGCCACTATGTTGGTGCCTAGATCTACCTCAGGCTAAAGGAAGGCAGGTCTAGGGTAACATCAAACCACGCTTAACCTGGTAGCTAGCCCTACCAGGTCGGGAGAGGGATCTCTCCTTGCTAATCTCAATTAGAATATGGCAACTAGGGCTTGAGATGACTAAAATGAACGTTGATTTTAGGCTAGGTATAGTAGATTAGGGTTTCTGGTTTGATTTTAGGTTTTGGTTGCTGGATCAATTCGAGAAGGAAAATTGGGTCTGGGAAATCAACTCAGGGATACAGTCATGTTTTGTGGGGCGAGGTAGACAAGGGTTTATGTACTAGCAAAGGATTGAGATGGTAGAGTAAGACCACTGAGGAGTTGAGGAGGGCACAAGAAACTATGAATCCTCTTCAAACAATGAAAACATTGAAAACTAAATGCATTCCCAAGACAAAGCACTGTAAATCTAGTGTATTTTGTCTATTAACCTTGATTCATTTACCTTAGAAGAGAGAGGGATGTGGATGCATATAAAATATCAGAAAAACTCATTACAAAGAAGAAACAATACATAAACTCACTGTCACAAGAATCCCACAAAAATAGTTGTGAAACCTGGTTTTATTCCTTGCCAAACTACTGATACAAATGTTCAATGAGAGCCAACACTTCTTCCAAAGTCCAACCTTTACAAATGAATAAAAAATTGCATGATATAGGCAAGGAAAATACTCAAGCTAGCTATCAAGGTCGAATCCATGAGAAAATGGGTGGTTTCAACCATATCTAAACAAAGAACAGGAATATAGGCAGTGGAACAGCTTGCCTCTAAAACCAAGGAAACCAATTCATTCAGCTCAAAACCACCTTTGACTTGATGTATCTACCCTATCAAGTGTTTTACATCCATAATTACATCAATTTAAATCATTTACCATGCTAATTTCACCAAGAGAGCAAGAAAAAGTCAATTGTAGAGAAAACTAGGCAAAATTTGGATTTTTAAACAAACCTAGCAAAATTCATCCTATGCGCAGTGCCACTAATTCTATGCGTAGTGTTTTTTCTAGGCCAATTTGGGAAGGCTTCCCGGAGTCCAAATTAGGTGAAAGATAGCTCGTTGCAAAGCTTGGCAAATATGATTTCTGGAACAACTTGAATTTTTGAATTTGGAGTCCATTTGCCCCTCCAAAAATTGATTGTCGCAAGACTGCTTCCTGTGTGGCAAAAAAGTGGTAGAGAGGGCACTTTTTGGGTGTCTTTTGCCCTTTTGGAGACCTAGAACTTGTCCAAATTTCTTTTCCATTTTTTATCTTCCATATCTTTTCACGTTGATTCCAAAAATATAAACATTTTTGCAAGAAAGTGTCCCCAAAATTGGCACTGTGCACCTATTGAAAAAGCCTGTTTTCTACATTAAAATTTTCAAAATTGACAAAAATTTCTCCAAATTTCTTGAAATTTGGCATGATTTACCCTTGTTATGTGCTTTGATGAGCCAATGTTATTTCAGCCAAGATCTTGAGTTTATCTTGCTCTTTTTTGCTCCTCAAAGCTCTTTTTAGCTTGGCCTTTAGCCTCTTCACCCTTGTTTTGCAAATTTTGTTCCGGGTTAGATAGTGATAGACCATGTGGCGAAGCATATTTTGTCTCTATTAACCCTCTCAATCAACTTCTCCAGGTGTATGTTAACCACTCAAGACAAATCTCCTTAGGATTCTCAATTTCCTTTGCCTTTTGTCTTCTAACCTTGCCTCTTCGCTGCCTAGTCACCTGGCCTTTTTCATTGTTTGTGAACACTTGTGGTGAATGATGAGATAGGGTAGTGTTGTGGCCACCAACAACCCCACTCCTTATGAAATATTATTGCTAATACTAAATAAGTGGGGACCCTCAAAAAAATTAGTTAGTGTTACATTTTCTTTTTTAGACGAAACTTACAACATCATGGACTTAGGAAAATACCATGAAAAATCTAAAAAACCTAAGTTTCATAATGAAGAAAATTAAATTTACTCCTTAAAGGATATCGCATCGCATAAAGGATGATAGGATGCACTTCCTAAAGAGTTAAAATGAAAAAAGGCAATATTGCGATGCGAAACTTCATCGCATCGCATATATTGAAAAAACACTCACATTGAAAAACTTTAAAAAATCGTCGATATGCGATATCGCATATCGCACATCGCAAAAATCACAAGAATTACACAAGGATTATAACAATCTACGATATTGCGATACCGCGATACTGCAATCTTGTGATAAAAATAGCACAATGACATTGCGACATTGCGATATTGCGATACTGCGATCTGCGACATCGCAAAGCAAAATCGCGGGACCCCTCCATCGCAGTTGGTTTTGGCTCATTGTTCGAGAAAACTTTTTAGCCAAGAGTTGGTCATGTATTTTAATGAAAATTAATGAGTTATTGCCAGTTGTTAATGAAGTAGGGTGTTGTGTTTTTCGAAGAAATAGCTCACGTAAGGTGGCATTTCTTGCATATCTTTGGCATTTAAAAGTTTTCCTGTCATTAGTCCTTTATCATTACTTCCACCTCAATGTAAACTGCAGGAAAGAAGGACGAAGCGTTAAATAGGGCATTATGCAAAAAACAACGAGGAGGGAAGGCAGCACTCCAATAAACATTTCGGAAGGCATACTTAATCCATTCAATGAAGAAAAAGAGCCGCAGAACTCTTCTGAGGCATCTATCACATATTTCTCATGTACAGTCATGGTTGAATGGGTACTGAACGACGCTGATACCAGAAATAAACAGTTTAATTCTTAGGTTCAAGAGCTCACTGAACCATTATTTTTACAAATTTTGGGCTTTATACCGAATGAGAGAAAAAGGTGCAAGAGGCAAAAACCGCATCAGGGAAGCCCGGATCAAGAAACAGAGGCAGTTTCCGATCACGCATCGCTAAGAAAAATTGTTCGAAAAGGAAGGTCCCTAGTTACTCAGTCACCTGTGAGCCCCGAAAATTGCAAGAAATCAGCGATAGAAGCAAACTGGAAACAAAAGACTAAAGGAAAAGAAGAAGTAGTCCAAAGGTTAACCAAGTTGAAATGGGATTTTTTACCAGGCATACATGGTAATGCTACATATTCATTGGATGATTCTCAAACGTATCATCAATTTTACTAAGAAGATAATGCCAGCTCTTGCCGATTCTGTTTGCTTAACTCAACCAATTGCGGAAGACAGCCAGACGACTCTACTTAGCAAAATATTGAATGCTTGCGACATTAAGAAGTAGATTTAGAAATAGTTAGTAGATTTAATTTTAGAATAGTTTTGCTTAGAAAGAGGACGGTCATTTAAACCGAATCCTCAATTTCTGTAAATAAGTTATTTAGTTAGTAG
>APFE031152259.1:0-26707 GCA_000404065.3 Pinus taeda
ACAAAGAGGACAATATGGCTATTGATGGGGCCATATAAACTGCAGATAGTCAAGGTGACAAAATTCAGTGTAAGAGTATGAATTGGGATGGAGGGTGCAATGGGGTAGGTGAAAGAGGTAAGGTGGCAGTGGCTGGAGGATCATGAATGAGAATTAGGTGGCACTAATTAGGGTAGTGGGTGGGGGAATACTTTGGAATTCATGAGAGGTAAGTGCAAGGAGGGAGATGGAGGAAAAAAACTTTGGCATTTTGAAGTTTTCAGATGGGAAACCATTTTGGCATGGAAAAGTGGGGGGAAGGAGGGTCAATGGAAGGCAAAAAGGAGTTTTGGATAGGGAAGTGGATTTTTAGTGGGGCATCGAGAGGATGTTGTCTCTAAGAAATCAAACGCACTATGACTACGATATGTACATGGGCTAGGAGGGTAAGTGAACCTATGGAGTTTCTCTGAACTAGGAAGCTAGATAGGAAGTTTCTAGTTAGTAGGGTGGCATATTCGTTTGGGTGGTCCCCGGAGGAACACTGCAACCAAGCCACTGTAACCATGCTTTACTCTTGTTACTTTTTATTGTTAAATTATATTAATTTCTCGTGAATCAAATTGTTCTTACTCAAAATATTTTTTTTAAAATGTATTATATTAAACATAGCAATGATAAGTATGTTGTGAATGAAAAAGAAAAACTAAGTATGCAACTGAAATATACAAAAATGTTTTTCTTTTAAAAAGTTTTATTTTTACAAGATTGAGACCCATAGAAGGGGATCTCAAATGTGGTATTCGAGTGAGGTTCAAAATCTTGGATCTAAAAATCCACCTACACACTTATGCACGAGTCTACCAACCCCAAAATTTCTTCCTACTTGCAAAAAATATGGGGATAAAAATAAAATCTTAAGTAATAATGGAGACATTTAGAAGGTAGACCATAACAATTATAAGGAAAATAGAAAAATATTTTGTTGGGAGAAAAAATCTAATAAACCATTATCCAAATGTATGGGCATGAGGAAGCAACAACCAAAACTCATTGAATACCTAATAAGAGTTAGACTTAAGATAACAAATATGAATAAAAATAAAAGTCTTCCATTAGATAGAATTTCCTCAACAATGTATCAATAATATTAACCCATAGGCCTACCCAAGACATATGGAAAATGGTGGTTGTGATGGTGTCTACTAAACCTAGAAAATTCACAAGACAAATATGTGAAACAAAAGTAAGAAGGAGAATTAGATGCACCTTATCATGGAGGGTGGATATTTGGCACTTACAGTGGTTGAATTCTTTGAGATTTTGGTTTATCCATGTGGATATTGGTGGCCACCTTCCTATTCCACCTAGACCCCTAGTGAGTTTCATCAATTTCCTTGCTTATAACAACATTTACTTTTTAGCAGTTTTTCTAGTCTTGGCCAAAGAGGACTTGGGAAAGCTCAAAAATCAAAGTGTTTAGATTATTCTCAAACTAGGACCAGAGCGTCGATCTTGTCATCCTGATCACGACAATGTGAACAGTTCGTCAATCCGAGTCTGGATGAAGGAGATAGAGGCAATCAAAGTTGGGTTAAATTTTGATGACTGGGTAGGTTTAATGAGGACACAATTTGCACTTTTCTAGCACACAAAATCCAGTCACCTGCCCCTCCCATGAAACTCTCCACCTAAAACTGCAACAAACATTAATACTCGTGGTGTGCCGGCCCTTGGGGCACGGACCCAACCACACTCCACCTCACACATATAACAACCCACAACAAAAATATTAAGTGTGACCGGCCGGCAGGAGGTGGGTACAGTGGACGGGCCACCCAAGGTGGGCCCAGCCCAACCGAAACCCAAAAAAAAAAATTTGTTTGGTTTGTGTAAAAAAGGGAGGAGGCGAGGTTTGACCATCCGATCTCCTCCCTACTAAACCGGATCTCAACCATTACACCAAACCACCTTATTGAGAAATCCGCCCACGAAATTATATTGAAACATAGTTTGTCAATGCGCCCAGGCAGATGGAAGAACCAAGAGAAGGCACGCATTTCGAGGTGGAGGATGCAGTGCACGTAGTTTGAGGCAACATTTTGCAGGGGGCCAAATTTTCACTTTGTCAAATTTTGACAAATTTTATATGGTTTCAACACTTCTCGACACGACGAACGCAATGGAGCTGTCCATTTCTCCATCATATTTCTACATTTTTTGACCATTTTTCATTATGCAGGTGGAACCATGACTGCGACAAAAATAGGGAGCATAACCATGATCCTTGAAATTTTCCCAAGGAGTTAATTTTTCTCCATGTCGGAATATAGTCAAGTTTACAATCATTTTTCATGGTTTTCCATAGGGATCACAATGGAAAGGTCAAATTTGCCTTTCAAGTTGCATATTTCCAGTCCACCCATGGAGTGAAATCTTTGAGGAATCTAGTGGGAATCTAAAAGATTCCTTGAGACCCAGATTCTCAATTTCTCAATATTCAGAAATTTGATAGTCAATTTTGCACTATTCGATGCCAAAAATCTGATGGTGCGTTCAGATTTTCATTTTCTTATTTCATTTTTCGGCCACTTTTCTAAGTGGAGTGCAAGTGTTAGCATTAATGTGGGAGCAATCATTTCCATGCAATTGATGTCGTGAGATCAATGGTCTGCACAGCTTCAACAGTTTGACATTCACTTCTTCAGATGGCCCTTGGTTGTGAGGTATACATAAATTATTCATGTACTTCTTTTGCTATGCATCATGCTGCAGAGATCCCTGTTGTTGTTGATGAGGGATCTTGTTTATTACTTGTTTTCATGATTTCTGCTTGATGTGACATAGAATCGTCTATGTCATGTATTTGTTGTCATGATTTGCCATGTTATGTTTTGATCTATTTGTTGTATGTTGATGGGATACTCATGTTTTCATCATGCATGTTTTGCATTGAGATCCCCTTTATGCCATTTTAGTGGGATGCTCATCATGCATGAGTTTATGTCATACTGATAGGAGTCCTTTTGACTAAGAGTTCCTATAGCGGAGCTTCTCTTGGCGCCACTCCTGTGTGAGGGTATTTTCCTTGTATGATCACAACACCATCTCTTATATACATCATCACTATTGACATCACTTAATGTAGTGGCCTACACCATCTTGACACCGAGGCTCGGAGACGTAGTCCCTCCTAGACAAACTCTATTATCAATGGCTTATGTTTTCATGTGTTGATGATTGACATGTTCCTCTTCTTTACGACATGCAGATGTATTAAATTATGTTCTTTTAAAAATGAAATTTAACACATCACGAAAGTAAAAGGTCTTGGAAGGGTCCTTTGTCACACCCGGACCTCAATCAAGTGGTATCAGAGCGGTCTTTGCGTTGATGTGAATTGAAAGCATGAACAATGGAATGTGTAGCGATAAAGGATGAAAAAGCGATGTATGAGACCATGCTCAAAATTTCCAAAAGAGTGGAAATAATGTATGAGACTCTACAAAAAGGGACAGAGGGAAAAGGAGCGATTGCAGCTTCAGTTGCAAGCCACGAAAGAGGCCCTGGAAGAACTGAAGCACAACAACCAAAGTCTTCAAACAGATAACGTTGAATTGAAGATGCTTTTACATGAAGAGAAAGAGGAAAAACAAAGTTTTCTACAATAGCTACGCGCAAAGGACAAGGCCTTGGAAAAGTTGTAGCGTGATCCATGTGAGGTAAAAAGTAGTTCTTTGAATTCATGTATGTGTCCTGATGATGATTTCATTGTTTTTGAAAATCATACCATAGGAATTGGCTCCAAATTGTTGAAGAGAATGGGGTATGAAGGAAAAGGCTTGGGCATTAATGGCCAAGGCATTGTCAATCCCATCAAAGTAGAGGAATTACCCCGTTAGGCAGGACTTGGGTATGTCAAAATGGAAGTTGGGGAATGTGCCACAAGAGTTAGCGAACCGCCAACAACAGATGATGAGAAGCCATCATCAGTTCTTTCCAAATCGACAGAGGAGGTAAAAGATGTTGATTTCCTTTAAGTTTCATCGTCACATAGTATGATTTCTATTGGAGATTTGGAGATCCCAATTACAGGGACAAACATGAGACCCCTTACAAGGACAAGGCATGATGAGGAAGAAAAACTTGGCATTAATGACAAGGCATAACTCAACCATTGGAGGTTGTGCAAAGATCTCAATTTGCAGGCTCGAGATACACCAAAGGAGAATGCTCGAAGGTGTCAGATTCTTCCGAGACATCGTCAAAATTGTCTAGGAAAGAGAATGATGGGAACACATCCCCATCATCCCATGACAATTTCCATTGCAGGAAATGAGCTGAGGCAACCTCTCATCGCCATAATTACACCAAGGACGTCAAGGAAAGGTATAATCAGTCTTGACATTCAAATGTTCATTTCAATTATAATCATGTTGTTAATGATGAACGTAAAACATGGCATCGAAAAACATGTACCTTTTGTGGACTACATAACCATACATTTTCAAAGTGTTGGAAAAGAATGGCAACACACAAAAGGGTGAGGCTTGAAAGACCCTCTAAACAGTAGGTAAAAGAACATGTTAAGCAGATTTGGAGGAAGAAAATGTATTGCAGTCATTGTGACAAAAGTGGCCATCAAAGAGCCACTTGTTGGAGGCTCCATCCAGAGCAGCACCTTAAATACAAAGTGTCGGTGCATGAACCAGGTGAAGCAGTTGTTCAACCATCGAATGCGCCACAAGGAGGTGACCCATTCACCTTGATAAGTGAAAAATGGTTTCTAGATATGTTAGAATTTCATGGTCGTGCTTTTGTAAATCATTTGTTTCATTTTAAAATGTAAAAGTGATGATGTGTTTTCCATCACCTGTTCAACAACAATGATGTCTGGTCTTATTTTGTGTTGCATGATAAATTGTGAGAGTGATGTTGTGTTTTCCATCACGTGTCAAAGAAACAATATTGTTTGTCCTTATTTTGTCAATCATGTGTTGCAGTGATGATTTGTTTTCCATCACTTGTTCAAGCAACAATGATACGCTGGCCTTGTTTTCATAGCTGGGGTATTGCGTCCATCTTGATGTAAACTTGACCACCGAGTATGAGTTATAAACTCATGGCAAGTGTGGGACACTTGGGTCATTTTTTAGTCATGAAAGTCAAGCATGTAATTTTAGAAAAAATGTACTACAGGTTGCAGAGGTAGCAAGTGTTGGCTCATCACTTAAGGCTCTGAAGAACAAAGGTGAAGGAGATGGGAGCGAGGCCTTTCAGGATGCTAGTGATGCTAACAAGGTACAAAAAAGTTGCAGATTTTTTTTCATGCTTTTGGAGGACCAAAAGCTCCTCAGTGTGGAGGATTGATCCAAGTGGCTCCAGAGACACACACAGGACAAAGAGGACTTCTTAAATCTCAAAAATCAAAGTGTTTGGATTATGCTCGAACTAGGACCAGAGCATAGATCTCATCGTCCTGATCATGGCGGTGCAAATGGTTCGTCAATCCGAGTCTGAATGAAGGAGATAGAGGTAGTTAAAGTTGGGTTGACTTTTGATGACTGGGCAGGTTTTCATGAGGACACAATTTGCACTTTTCTGGTCGATGGAATCCGGCCAACTCCGGCCAGATTCTAGGAAAAATTGTTTCCTTGTTAAAATGACTCCTTCGGTCCAAAACCGAATTTCTAAAAATGCGCACTTTGTTTTATATATAAAAAAAAAATGGGTGGCGGGCCACCAACCTCGCCACCCTAACTCAACTCCACTCATGTATTAAAATATTGGTGGAGGGGCAGGCCTCTGTGCCTCCCCCCTCCCCCCCCCACATGGAACTCTCCACCTGAAACTTCAACAAACATTAATATTCGTGGTGGGTTAGCGCTTGGGGCATGGACCGAACCACGCTCCACCTCACACATATAACAACCCACGACAAAATTATTAAGTGTGACCGACCGGTGGGTACAGTGGGCGGGCCGCCCAAGGCGAGCCCGGCCCAACTGGAACCCAAACTTTAAAAAAAAAATCATTTGGTTTGTGTAAAAAAAGGGAGGAGGCGGGGTTTGACCACCCGATCTCCTCCCTACTAAACCAGATCTTAACCATTACACCAAACCACCTTTTTGAGAAATCCACCTGTGAAATTATATTTAAATGTAGTTTTTCAGTGCGCTCGGGCATATTGAGGAACCAAGAGCGAGCATGAATTTCGAGGTGGAGGAGGCAGTGCACACAATTTGAGGTAACATTTTGCAAGACGGCCAAATTTTCACTTTATCAGATTTTGACAAATTTTACATGGTTTCAGCACTTCTCGACCCCATGAACGCAATGGCATTGTATGTTTCTCCATCAGAGTTCTGCATTTTTTGGCCATTTTTCAATATGCAGGTGGAACCATGACTACTGCAAACACAAGGAGTGGAACCATGATCCTTGAAATTTTCCTGAGGATGTAGTTTTTCTCCATGTCGGAATATAGTCAAGTTTACAGTTGTTTTTCATGGTTATCCACAGGGATTGTAATGGCGAGGTCAATTTCAAATTTTGAGTTGCAGATTTCAAATCCACCCATGGAGCAAAATCTTTGAGGAATCTAGGGGGAATCTAAAAGATTCCTTGAGCCCCAGATTCTCAATTTCTCAGAATTCAGAAATTTGATAGTCGATTTTGCACTATTCGATGCCACAAATCTAGTGGTGCATTAATATTTTTCATTTTCTCATTTCATTTTTCGGCCACTTTTCTAAGTGGAGTGCAAGTGTTAGCATTTATGTGCGAGCAATCATTTCCATGCGATTGATGTCGTGAGATCAATGGTCCGAACAACTTTAGCAGTTTGACATCTGCTTCTTCAAATGACCCTTGGATGTGAGGTATATGGAGTTTATTCATGTACTTCTTTTTCTATGCATTGTGCTACACAGATCCCTATTGGATGTTGATGAGGGATCTTGTTTATTACTTGTTTTCATGATTCCTGCTTGATGTGACACAGAATCGTCTATGTGATGTACTTGTTGTCATGATTCGCCATGTTCTGTTTTGAGATCCCTTTGTTGGATGTTGATGGGATGCTCATGTTGTCGTCATGCATGTTTTGCATTGAGATCCCCTTTATGCCATGTTGGTGGAATGCTCATCATGCATGAGTTTATGTCATACTGATAGGATTCCTTTTGACTGAGAGTTCCTGTAGCGGAACATCTCTTGGAGCCACTCCTCCGTGAGGGCATTTTCCTTATATGATTGCGATATCATCTCTTATGTACATCATCACTATTGACAACACTTAATGCAGCGGCCTACACCATCTTAACACTAGGACCCGGAGATGTAGTCCCTCCTGGACGAACTCCGTTATCAACGACTTATGTTTTCATGTGTTGATGATTGACATGTTCCTCTTCTTTACAGCATGCAGATGCATTCACTTATGTTCTTTTAAAAATGCAATTTAACACATCATGAAAGAAAAATGTCTTGGAAGGGTCCTTTGTCACACCCAAACCTGGAAGGGTAACCAATATGGTGAGATATTGACTCAATAATAGAGCGACTATGCTAATGATGTGGTTCTAAATCCAGGAAAAGACAAAATGTAAGAGTATGACTCAAACAAGTTCCATTTTCAAGGGAGTCACAACAACCATGATAAAATGAAGAGAAATAGGCTCTTCCACCCTTTTACCTTTTTTTATAGATGATCCCTTTCAAATTTTAATGCCCGTGAAAGAGAATACAAGTGACTTTGATAGTGTCTTTTTAATTTAGTCTTGATGAGAATGAAAAATAGTTAAAAGAATACTCAAATCAATGTCTTTTTCATGACTTTCATAGTGAGGTCGAAAAAGAAATAAAAGTACACTCATGTCTTTCTTATGGTTTAACGAACATGAGAATAGGGAAGAGCTTGCTCGCTGACTTTACTCTTGACTAACAAGTAGGAAAGAATGGAAATAATTTGACATCTTCAAGTGATATTATGAGCATGAAAAAAGTGCAAAAGAAGCTTGGGATTTTCATTGTTTAATGAGTGTGAAAATAAGACCAAAATAAAGCTAATTCCAGATAGACAAGTGATATCATTGTATGGATTTAGTTCTGATGCTAACAAAATTTACCTAAGAAAAGCAAGAGAAAATGGCAAAGTGTATGGATATGGAAATCTACTCATCGCAATGATCTCTCTAAAAGGGTGAGAGAGGTTGCAAGATGGAGGTAAGGTTAATGTGAAGGAAAGAGATTGAGCATGGCTACAAAGGTGGGAAGTGTGATGAAGGCAAGCAATGTTATGATAAAATGTATCAAGACATTGAATATCATAGGCATAGGTGACCAAAAATTAAAAATAAAAAGAGTGGGGATCCCCCTGTAAAGGTTATAGATGGCTAGAAATAAAATACAAAGAGAGGCATGAGGCTCACTTTTGATATCATGGTGGGCTCTAAAGAGGACCAGTAGACCTACAAATGAATGTAGCATGGGCACCGAGGCATAAATTGAGTGCTAATCTAGGGCACCCATGAAGGGTAGGTTTTACCACACAAATCACGATGTGCAAAAAGGCATGGTTAATGTTGCAACCTAATAGGGTGAGACCTAAGGCACATTGAAACGATATGGGAAAGATAAAAAAATGTAGTGGAAATATTGATGTGAATCCTAACCCAAATGTTATTTTGAAAAGTATACCTCAAGTCATAATGAAATGTGATACAAACTTCATGTTCTTTTCCAATAGAGAACCAAAATATCCTTACATAACCATTAGTAGCATGATAATATAGTGAAAATACATTAAAAATACCCCCAAGAATGAAATCTAGGACAAAAATACATTAAAAATACCCCCAAGAATGAATTTGAATATATTAATATTTTTTTATATTTACAATAAAAGTATATTACAATGTTTTTCCTTTTGTGGAAAAGTTTACATTGGTTAAATTGGTCTCTAATCATTAAATCTCTCATTTTTGAACATTTATTTTAGCTCTAATCATTTGATTTTTTACAAACAAACAAAAATATTGGCCATAGCTCTTTGTTACACCTCTTGCATTATCCTTGATCTGAATATGTAAACTTGAAGAGTTTTAGCAATTTGCAAGTGAAAATTATGTGTTTTGGGTAGAGGATCAATTTACTAAACACGTAAAACAAGTGAACTTAAAGAATATTTACATCCAAATAGAGACAAAATAAGTATATCTGAAACACATAACATAGAACATGATAAAAGACTTCACCCCTTTCCTGGGCTACATCTCCTGGTCCAGCTTCCAATGCAGGGCCTCTTTCATTAAGTGATCATAAGTGATTTTACATGATTTACATTATTCAAACAACAAAAATAATGTCTTCAATGGATTTAGCACTGTCAAAAACCCCCATTTGTGTTCTTTATGCGCCTCATTTGGCCAAAAATTGAGTAAGTTATGCCTGTTACAAGTTTTTCCTGAATTATATGGCTAGTCATCCTATAATTCGATCCAAATCTAGCTTGAGTGCCCCAAGCCCAGAACCGGCATGAAAACTTGGCCTACAATCCTGCTTGATGGGTGAAATTGTAGGACCATTAATCCTCACATTAAGCCCCCAGTTCCAAAAAACTTGGTCATGTTAGCACATACGACCACATTAAGGGCCGAGATTCAAGGGCCTAACTCCACCAACTGTTTAAGCGCCTGTGATAAGGCTGCACTCCCCTCGCATTGGATCTTAGTGAACTAGAGCTAGCCCCCTTATCTCCTTCGTGCCTACAATCATGTGGTTTTCATGTCCCTTGGGGTCTCACTCCCTCCTCTTTTCTGTGCACCCAATGTTATGGGGTGCCATGTGACCCTGAGGCTAGCCCCTTAAACTTTATTGCCATGATTCTTTTCATTGGGCTCTGACTACGTTGTTTGTGGGGTGTTGTGGTCATGCGTCAGGCTAAGGCCTAGCCTCTTAGCCCCTCCGCCTACAGTCCCATGGGCACTAGGGTGGCTAGGGGCTAGGGCTTAGCCTGGCCCCTTCCCCCATATGTGCTACCATTAAACTTTTAATAACACCCATCCACCATATTTATTAAGAAACACTTGTGGCGTGGTGGTGGAGCACTATGCTGCCACTCCAGAGGTCTATTGTTTGAATCCCATGGAACCCTGATCTAGTTATAAACTGAATTTTTCTAAATAAGAGGAGGCCATGTGGTAGCCACTGATTGGCCCACATGGATCTTCCCCATTGGTCCAACACAAAAACCAATGAACAAATAAATAACCACCATACACGAGCCAATAAGAACAAGACAAGTGTCATCCATCCATAGTTTTGTATAAACACAGTCAACATACAAACTTCTTATTGGGTGTACCTGCAACTTCAACTTTTAAAATTTTAGTTGTTTGGAAAATCAACCAGAACATGATATTGGGAGCGTATGATATCGGTTTTGAGTGAAATGAGTTGCGTTGGATTCAGATCATGAAATATATTTAGCCTTTCAGGTTTCAAGCTCTGTCACACACTTGATTTTTTCTCACTAAATTGATCCCCTAGATAAATCCTCCCCATTGGAAGCTCTTGGACCTCCAAAAGCTCATTTTCAGTCAACAATTAGATGAGGGTACAATTCCCTCACCCTTCCAACCTCAATATTATTAGCTTTGCTTGGATTTGTCTCTTTGAGCTTTTCATGAAAGTACATCACTTTGCCTAATTTTGGAGTCCTTATCTTGCTGTCAAAGATGACATCTTTCTACAATTTTCAAAGATATTTAGAACAAAAAACTTCCCTTGAAGGAATCTGAACATTCCCTCCTCATTCTTCAATCAATGGAAACTTAAAAATTTTAAGTTCCTTTCACCTTGAACATTGCAATCATGACGATGCTTAGCATGTCTAGCCTTTCACTTGGCTTGACTCTTTACCAAATGTGATCACCATCACCATGCACCATCCTTCTTGAAAGCCAAAAAATTATGAAACCCACAAGAAGATGTTTTGGGACCAATGTCCTCTTTGTCAAATAGCCTTTGCATTTTATTTTTGACCTCTGCATGCTTTAACACCGGTTTCTTGGTCATATCAATGTTCAAAAATGAAGCATCCTGCTGCAATTGCACTTCATTTTGTTTACCCCTTTTAGGAGGCAACTTGTTAGAATCTTGAAACGTCTTATCACATGAATTAGAAAACTCAATGAAATCGAATTTCAAATTTGATTCATATCCTTGAAAGGCTTTAGGTTCTTCAACATCTTTGTGCTTGAACATTAAAAATGCAAAATTCTAACTAACATTCACAATCCTCTTCATTTATCTAGCATTCATAAGAGATAAACTTAATTTCTTGTTATGCGCTCTAACAATGTACTCCATTCTATTCTTGAAAAAATGATATGTGTTCTCATGGAAATGAAAAATATCTCTCTTATCATAAAGATATGGACTTCCCTTAACAATACCACATATAACAAGCGGAACTACATCAAGTTCAACCTCATCAAGAATGCTTGCAGTGATTGCAAATCTAAGTGCATTTCTTTGTCACCTACAATTTTTCATTCTCACATACCCAATCTAAAGGATAAGGTTTATGATGAGGAATGGTTTCTAAATTCAACTTCTTGACAATTTCTTCTGAGATAAGATTTGCTCCTGAACCACATCAAACAATGTATCTATCTTGGTATGTTTTTAGATGACTCAAATGTGGAAAATCTATATTCTTGTTTTTTCATATTGAGTATCATTAAGACAATTTGAAGAAATAGTACTTGCAATGTCCTTACCTTTCAAACTTGTGGTTATGATCTTTGTTTATGTTGAAGAATCCAGGGTTAATGTAATTAATGAGATTCTTCTTAGCATGATAACTAGTTGTGAGGCGTTTTTCAATTTTCTTCTTATTCCGATGTTCACTTATTATTATTAGAGTGTGTTTTCTTTAGTTCATCAAATAGATACCAAAATAAAGAGGCAAGAACATGAGATGTTGGCATTTTTCCAGGGCCAAAAACTCTCCCTCTTAGAGAATAAAACCCACACAAAATTCTTCTTATAGAGATCCCAATTAACAAATACCAAGACCATGATCCTTGAACTACTATGCCACACAAGACCAAGACATCAATGCTCTTCTTCATTGTTGTTGAGATCATCATCATTGTTGCTTCATCATTGTTTCACTTAGATCATTGCAGCTTTCTCACCAAATTCATCTCTACAACACCATTATTATTGTTACATCATTATTGCACCTTGCTACATTACCACCAAGATCTTTGTTGCCTAGACCATGATTGTGACTAGGATCATGACTATATGTAGAAGATATGCCGAGATTGTATGATGATTGCTATCCTCTTTTTTGAATACTCTAAGTTTGTAAGACAATGATTGTTGTGACTATGTTTATAGTATATATGTTGAGACAGAGTATTGAGATAGTTGTGACTTGTCAAAACTCCCTCTTAACGAGGGACTCTTTTATGCATCAACAACTTTTTTCTTCATGGGTCCTTCAACTGCTTGATCAACTTCTCTCCTTGATGTCATGAATGTTGTGTCTATCTTTCCGTCCCAACTAGGGAGGATATCATGTGTCCTCATTTCTCTTCATGTTATTCACCTAGACTTACAGTTGTTAGTCCTGGTCTAGTGCATGACACATGAAATAGAAAAGCACAATTGTCACTCCTTTTCAATTAGGGGTGATCCAATCCAAGCTCCCTCTTGATGAGGGAATTTTCAGAACTCCCTCTTAACTAGAGATGCTTCTATACATCAACAACTTCTTTCTTCATGGGTCCTTCAGCTACTTGATCAACTTCTCTCCTTGATGTCATGAAAATCAGTTGAGCTTCTTCCTTGTAGGGAAACAACCATCAATCACTTTCCTCCTTGGTTCATCATGTCATCCATTTCTTCAAGGAAAGTGACCTTATTCATATCTAGAACCTTCATTATATGAATACTTCTTTCTCATCATCCTTCTTCTATCCACCACATGAATTCTAGTTGCACTTGTATTTACAACTCTTGTTTGAGTAACCCTTCATTATCCATATATTATTCAAGAAATCAAAACATCATATTAAATTAAATCATACATTACGAGATGGATCTTCATCAGTACATCTTCTTGAAGGTATCATCATCTTGCACACATATTGACACATATCCCAAATATATCCATTTTCAGGGGTCTTCATCTTTTTCATACTTTCATCAGAGTCTTCATATCTTTCTGGGAGATTTCCTAGTCAAATATTCTTGTTATTTTGGATGTTGATTGCCTTCATCATGGTTGCATATCTCACAATCTCTTCCTTCCTCACACATTCCATTCCTAGGAGCTTTCAATCAGAATTTCTTCATTGTAGTCAACCACCTAATAATTCATATGAGGACATATTATGTTGATTTCATCTAATGTGACTTATGCCTTCCTACATCCTTTTAGAGGAGGAGATCCTTTTTATCTTGATCATGCTTCTGAAGATAGGAGAACCTATCCATGTTACCTACAACCATATGACATGACATTATAATATTAAGCACAAGAATATGTACATTATTTTACCTTCAGGTCATCGAGGCTTCTTCCAACAACTTCCTTGATTGAAAAGATATGCAATCCCTTGTTCTGCTTCATGTCATCATATCCTCATCTCATGATTTCCATAATTTGGAGTTCTTGTTGAAAGACTTGCTTCCTCTCTAGATTAGTGAACCCTACGATGAGGATTCCATCAGAGAATTTTGAGGATCTTGTATAACCCCAACTGGAAGATGTTTCCTTTTTGACTTGATGTGTGATAAGCCTTGTCTTAGATGACTCCTTCCTTTCCTTCAATGTCCACTAAGGTTCCCAAGAGATATATCCTACATGTTTGTCTGTCATGGATTTTGCCCTTCATGATTCCCATGGTGATGTCACGAGATCTTGTTTATAATGCTTCCATGATGCCATGATGCATCTTATTATCATTGTCATATTTTATAAAACAAGATTTAGGAGCTTATGATAGGAACCTTTTGTGAGATATACTATCTTACTCATAGGAGAGATTTATTACTCCCTTTTTCCTTGGCCCTTTTCTTTAGCTTCCTCCATCTTTCAGTGATATGAGCTTCCAAAATATTTCTATAGCATTGAATCTTATCTATATGTTTTTTGTCTTACTGCAGGACCAACCTTGACTTTCCTTTCTGCACATGGTTGAGTTCTTTTAACCTTCAATATTTTTTCCATCAACTTGTCTTTCTCTAGCATAGAGACCACAAGTTGTTAAATAAGGTAACCTTATTTTTCATGGACATTTGAGATCTTGGCTCCACAATTTCTCCTTCTCCTATTTTAAGCTTCAACCTTGTAAGCATTAGAAAAAACTTGCAAACAAATCAAACCTTCACAATAACTTGTTGCTCTGATACCAAAATGATATGAATATGTAAACTTCAAGATTTTTAACAATTTTCAAGTGAAAATTATGTATTTTGGGAAGAGGATCAATTTAATAAACACATAAAACAAGTGAAATTAACCACAATTTATGACCAAACATAGATAAAATAAGCATATCTGGAACACATAACACAAAACATGTTAAAGGAGTTCACCCCTCTCCTGGGCTACATCTCCTCATCCATCTTCCAATGTAGGGACTCTTTCATTAAGTGCTAAAAAGTGTGTTTATATGCTTTTACATTATCCAAACAACAAAATTGATGTCTCCAATGGATTCAACTGTCAAAAACCCCCATCTGGCTTCTTTATACCCCTTATTTGGCCAAAAATTGAGTAAGTTATGCCTTTTACAAGTTTTTCCCAAATTATATGGGTAGTCATCCTACAATTCGAACCAAATCACCCAATTAGCGTACAGGCTGTTGACTGGGTGTACCATCAACTTCAACTTTTAAAATTTTAGTTGTTTGGCAAATTAATCAGAACACGATATCTAGACCATACGATATCAGTTTTGAGTGAAACAAGTTGCATTGGATTCAGATCATCGAGATATATCCAATCATTCAGGTTTTGAACTATGTTGCATATTTTGAATTTTAGCACTAAATTTATCCCTTGGATCAATCCTTCAAGCCATTGAAATCTAAAAGCACCATGATGAATTCAATAGAGAAAATTGTTATAGACCTAACTAGTCTTTGAAGCCCCTTATTCATCACCTTGAACACAAGTCTTGGCCTTGTTGGTCCTTTCTACTGTTTTCTCTTTATCGATCCATTTACTATCAATTTTATTAACGAACAAAAAATAATGTAACATGATGCAAAATTTATGTATTTTGAAACATAGATGATGCCAATAAGATGCGAAATTTTTATATTTTGATACACTTATAATGCCATTATGAAGCAATATTAAAACCAAATCACCAATTCAAACCAAATTCCCAATTAGCGTATGGGTTGCTGCTGATTGGGTGTACCATCAACTTCAACTTTTAAAATTTTAGTTGTTTGGCAAATAAATCAGAACACGATATTTGGAACATACGATATCAGTTTTGAGTGAAACAAGTTGCGTTGGATTCAGATCGTCGAGATATATCCAATCATTCAGGTTTTGAACTATGTTGCACATTTTTAATTTTAACACTAAATTAATCCCCTGGATCAATCCTTCAAGCCATTGAAATCTAAAAGCACCATGATGAATTGAATAGAGAAAATGGTTATAGACCTAACTAGTCTTTGAAGCCCCTTATTCATCACCTTGAACACAAGCCTTGGCCTTGTTGGTCCTTTCTACTGTTTTCTCTTTATTGATCCATTTACTATCAATTTTATTAATGAACAAAAAATAATGTAACATGATGCAAAATTTATGTATTTTGAAACATAGATGATGCTAATAAGATGCAATGTTTTTATATTTTGATACACTTATAATGCCATTATGATGCAATATTCAATACACATCTAGAAAGTATTGATGTTTTTAGTACTATTTTTTGCATTTCCAAAAGTTAAAAAATCCTTTGAAAAAAGCCAACTCTATTCTCGCTTGGTTTTTGTTACTTTTGAAGTATTAGGTGAAAATCATTATAAAACAACTTTAAATTAGTTTCTACACAGTTGGAAATGTATTCTTGAAAACCAAAAGAGGTTTTTTTACAAGAATGGAGCAATTTACAAAAACCTCTTATTTTTTACCCATATATCATGGTTTGGAGGATACAAAGGAATCTTTGCATTCCTTTTTCCAAGATCCAAAAGAGATTTTTGTTGGGAACGAGCTAATTTACAAAAACCTCTTTCAGTTTTGCAACAGGTGTCCTAGTTTGGAAGATCTAAATGCATCTTTGAAGCCTATTTTTTAGAAATTCGCAAGATTTAATTATTCTATTTTTAGAAAAAAAACCCCAATGAACTTTTAGTTGGAGAGCCACCTCAACGATTCGACTTAACAACAAACTAAAGATGGATGAGGAGGCTTTTAGATCCATTTTTTTGGATCTTGATATTTGTTTGATATTTTAACATATTTTGTAATTTTAATTTCCCCAAAAATTGTGGATCTCAGCTTGATATGTTATTCTATATTATACATGTAAAAGGAGGGTCCAGGGGTTGGATTTTTATAAAAAGATAGCTATTTTCTATGTGTTTTTTCAAATATTTATACATTTTACAGTTGCCAATATTAGAAGATTTATGATTATTAACACAAAGATTCATGTGATGGTGATTCCCTTCTCTATTATTCCATTTGAATGAAAGAAAATGTCATGGAATTCATAATCTAATGTTTTGTTTCATCAATTCAAATGCCTGCATTCCTTCCTTCTAAAGATACATTAGGGTTCAGTTTCCATGCCCTACTGCAGTGGATTGTTTTTCCTATTTTCTACTTCCATCCACAATCATAACTTGAAATGTCTAAGGTGTGTCATCTATCTTGCCTTTGTCAATATTTGATCATGTAGCCAATGTCTTCATGATTGCAACAAACCATAGCTTGTTGACTCCATTTCCCAATGGAATGTCTCTCTCATGCCCAACCAAACCCTTTTCAATACCCCTCGACTAAAGATCTAGCCATTATTTCAAGTACACAGCTAGTTACTGAAGTGACACTAGGTGATTGAGATGCAAGAGAGAGCCCTCTCTGGGTTGGAAGGGACAGCCTATAACCTAAAAGTTTGGTTGAAAAGGTTACCTTAGGAGTTTTTTTCACATCCAAGAGAAACTCTTGAGTGTTAATAGATGTAACAACCAAACATAACAATTCTAATCAAACACAAGAAGCATGTGTTCAAAGAAACAATGATGCAAACTTGATTTTAAAATTTGTTTCTTAAGAATGTATGACCACAAGACATTATAGAATAATTTCGTGTGACTCCCATTCTACCAGTAATACAACGTCAAAAAGGGCATGCATTGAAAAAGAGGATGTTGGTAAATGATGTAGTGATGATTGGAGACTTCCACAGTTATTCATATTGTCAGAGATTTATGGAATAATATTGTGTAATATATGTGATCCGTCCTATTACATATATTACACAGTGCTATTTCAGAAATTTTTAGCAATGTAGTGATGTAAATTTTATGCAAATCACATTGTCCACCATTGTGTCAAGTTCATTCAAAATTGTTTTTCCTTCCTCAAATAATACATTACATGGAAATTCTAAATACAAAGAGAAGGAAATATATTGTAGTAATGTATGAATTCTCAAACAAAAAGATATCTAATGTTAATTTAGATGGCATATAGGATTGCTTATTTTTTTCCAAGGAAATATTTGGATAGATCCACCGAATGGGATCACTTCCCGCCAACTTATTATCAGAGTCTAACCCTGAGGGTGTCGAGGAGAATTAACACCATGACCTCCCATTAGCAACATGCTTTTAGCAATGAGAACTCAACCAATTGAACTAACCCTTGGGGCTAGCATCTAGGATTAGCTTATACTTTATAATTAGATCATATTAATGAAAATAATTTGGAGGATTTTTTTTTAAAGATTGTAAATTAATCACATTGGGACTATGTGCTATTTGAATTACTGGAATTCTAGTGGCAGGCCTATAAGGTTTTACAACTATCAATAAACTAGTTTAGTTTATTGTATTCTTATTGGAGTCTTTTAAATCTTTAGCTTTATAATGCATTCACATCAAAATCTTGTTGGATTTTCCTGAGTCACATCAATTTTTTTGTGTAGTTTGGTACTTTAATATTGATTTGTTCTCATCCTTTTAGTATTATATCTAATTTCATTACTTCTAATGAATATGGTAGAAATTAATTTGTAGTTTTATGTCATACATATCCCATGTGATGTAAAGTAAGGTTGTCAATTTCTCTTAAATGTGTAGTTTGGGGTTTTTTTCTCTTGCATAATATTGGGTGTACATTCAACACATAGATACTGATATAAGAGTGGTGTTATTGGTGGGTCATTGTTTATTGGTTGAGGTATATAAGCACAAAAGTATAAGTTTAGGAGATGAAGGAAATGTAGTATTTGTTTAATGATGTTAATGAGAAAACATGAAGTTTAGAGTTAATTCCTTGTTAGCATTGGGAGGACAATAATGTTTTGAGTTAATTGTGAGAGAATATAAGGGGTCCAATAAATCAAAAGGTGTATTGCAGTGTGTGTAGGAAAAATTGTAAGGGAATTGAATAAAGCCCAAATTAATTTGATGCCAACAACTAGTGATGGGTTCATAATATATTTCAAATAAAGGAATTCTAATGATGATGGAGTGTAATGCTCACTCCCTTACCATATTATTCTATGCCAATTTGTTACACTACCTGTTGTGAGATGTCTTGATGTGATAGATCCTTATTAGTGTTATTAGTATACACATGAGGTGTGCATATGCTAGCTACATACTTAGACCATGTATGAATACAATAATATTTTATTGCATACTATGTTAGATGATTGATTAATGATTAAGTTATTATTAACATTTATCTTGATAAATGTTTAAACGTATTAATATACTTAATCTTGATTAGTAGTTAGGTAAATGATTAACCTTCTAGTGTAACTAATAATTGATTAATAGCTTTGAGGGTTAGCTCAATTGGTCAAGTTCTCATCATTAAAGCACATTTTCTATTGAGAGGTTACAGGTTCAATTATCTCAACACTCTTGGGGTTAGGCTCTATGGTTGAGTCGACAAGAAGTGATCCCTGTGGGTGGATGTTCCTAGTACATATAGTTTGTGGATGTATCATTCACCAATATCTAAGGTAAGTTAGTGGTGGCTAGAGGGTCATGTATGAGAATTATGTGGCACTAATTTGTGGGGGGGGGGGAACTTTGGACTTCACAGGGGATAAGTGCAAGGAGGGTTCTGGACGATGAAAACTTTTCTTTTTTGAAGTTTCAAATGGGATATCGTATTATCATGGAAAAGTGGGCGAAAGGAGGGTCGATGGAAGGAAAAAGGGAGTTTTAAATAGGGAAGTGGATTTTTAGTGGGGCATCGGGAGGGTGTCATCTCTAAGAAACCAAATACACTACGACTACAGTATGGACATGGGTTAAGAGGGAAAGGGAACTTATGGAGTTTCCACATATTTTCTCTACACTAGAAAGCCAAACATGCAATTTCTAGTTGGGAGGGTGGCATATTCAGTCGGGTGTTCCCAGGAAGAACACTATAACTGAGCCACAATAACCACATTTTTTCTTGTTATTTTTTACTGTCAAATTATATGAATTAGATTGTGCTTATTTAAAATGTGTTTTTAAATGTATGCTATAAAACATAGTAATGATATGCATGTTGTGAATGAAAAAGAAAAAGTAAGTATGCAACTGAAATAAACAAAAATGTTTTGTTTTGCTAAGTTTTGTTTTACAAGCTTGAGACCCATAGAAGGGAATCTCATATGTGGTATCATAATGAGATTCAAAATATTGGGCTTAAGGATCAACCTACACCTTTAAAAGGTTATATTATTTTTTTATTGCATTAAAGGGGTGTGTGAATGACTCAACCACCTAAGCTATTAATTGGGGTGGGGGGTGCAATGGGGTAAGTGTAAGAGGTAAGGTGGCAGTGGCTAGAGGATCATGAATGAGAATTATGTGGCACTAATTAGGGCAATGGGTGGGGGAATACTTTGGACTTCATGAGAGATAAGTGCAAGGAGGGAGACGGAGGATGAAAACTTTGGTTTTTTGAAGTTTTCAGATCGAACACCATTTTGGCAGAAAAGTGGGGGAAAGGAGGGTCAATGGAAGGAAAAAGGGAGTTTTGGATAGGGAAGTGGATTTTGAGTGGGGCATCGAGAGGATGTTGTCTCTAAGAAATCGAACACACTATGACTACGGTATGTACATGGGCTAGGAGGGTAAGTGAACCTATGGATTTTCTCTAAACTAGGAAGATAGATAGGCAATTTCTAGTTAGTAGGGTGGCATATTCATTTGCGTGGTCCCTGAAGGAACACCGCAACCGAGCCACCGTAATCTTCTTGTTACTTTTTATTGTTAAATTATATTAATTAGTGTTAAATTTTTCTTCCTTATGATTCACCCTTAGGGAAAAAAGAAGATCGTGGCCACATCCACGACCTTCAGACATGGATCCTCCATACAGAAGTAGTAAATGGACAAGGTCGTTGAGGAGTGCAGGGACATGTTTACCTCACCCACAAGGGTACCACTACACTATCAGTTCAAGCACTCCATCCATTTTACCCGGGGCACGTCGCTACCCAACGAAGCGATCTATCGATGCCCTGTTCTGGAGAACGATGAAATCAAGAGGAAGATTCAAGAGCTATTGTAGAAAGAGCACATTCGACCATGTTCATCACCCTGTGGGAGCCCTATCGTGTTGGTATAGAAGAAATGAATAAGATCATTGTCCGTAATAAGTATCCAATCCCACAGATTGATGACCTCTTATACTAGCTCAAGGGGGCCAAATATTTCATCAAGATTGACTTGAAGTTTGATTATCACTAGGTACCAATCGAAGCCTCTGATGTGTGGAACACTACCTTCAAATCTAAGGAGGGCCTTTTCCAATGGTTGGTCATGCCTTTTGGGTTGACAAATGCCTCACAACCTTCATGAGGCTAATGAACCACATCTTGCATCCCTTCACCAACTCATTCGTGGTAGTGTATTTGGATGACATCCTAATATTCAAACAAAGTTTGGAAGTGCACCTTCACCATATTCGACTAGTCCTACAACCCTATGTCAACAAAAATTGTGTGCCAATTTGGAGAAATGCACTTTTGGTATGACCCAAGTTTAATATCTAGGGTAAATAATTGATGAGTAGGGTGTGCATGTGGACCCAACCAAGATACAAGTTGTTTGGGATTGGACAACCACAACCACTCTAACAGAGCTTCACATCTTTCTAAGTCTTGCCAATTTCTACCGCAAGTTCCTATTGGGTTTCTCTCATATCACTTGACCTTTGAGTCATGTCACTAAGGGCAGAGTGAAAGAAAATTTCTTTTGGTCTGAATCCCAACAGAAGGAATTTTTTGAGTTGAAGCATCATTTCTGCTTTGCACCAATTCTCACATTACTAGACTTGCAACAACCATTTGAGATTGAGATAGATTCCTCCAACTATGATATTGGTGCATTTCTTACCCAGCAGGGGCATCTGGTGGCATATCACAGTGAGACACTTTAACACACAGTTTGACAGTATCCCACCTATGAAAAAGAGATGTGTTCCATTGTGCAGGCTTGACGACAATGGAAGCATTACATAATGGGAGAAGGAATCGATTATCCACACAGACCACCAACCCCTGTAGTTCATATAGACATAAGGAAAGTTGTAAAACAATCGCCATTAGAAATGTCCACATCTCTGCAATAAGAAGGGAAGCACCAATAATGTTGCAGACTGCCTCAGTCAATCACGGGTCATGGTGCTGACCACTCTGATCGACTCTTATGGACATAAGACTTTGAAATGGACACATATTTACAAGGGTGATCCAGAATTCAACACCACATACCAGATGCTCATGGAAGGTAAGTAGGTTCCAAACTTTCACCTCTAGGACGCGTTATTATGCTACCTGGGACACCTCTATGTATGTTCAAGCAAGTGTGCCAAGATGATTTGGGAGGCACACTATAGTCGATTCGCTAAATATTTTGGGATAGAAAAGACAATGGCAGTACTGCAGAAGTATTTTTATTGGCCAAACCTTCGACAGTATGTTGAGAAGTAGTACATCAGATCTTGCACTGCCTACGCCATTTCCAAACCTACAATAAAGAAGAAAGGCATGTATGCTCCTTTGCCTACTCCTAGTTGGACCTGGGAATCCATCTCCATGGATTACATATCGGGCCTTCCTTCTACCAAACATGGTGACGACTATGTTTTAATGGTCGTCAACATATTCTCTAAGATGGCCATTATGGAGGCTTGCAAGAAGAGTATCTTAGTAGAATCCACTGCCAAACTCTTGTTTGAGCGAGTATGGGTACACTTTGGGATCCCACAATCCATTATATCATATTGTAGCAACTAGTTCCTAAGTGCATTCTGGTCAAGCCTCTGGTCGTTGTTAGATACCAGGTGCACTAAGACCAGGCCTTTCACCCCAAAATTGATGGCCAAACATAGGTCATCAACAGGATGATCGTGCACATCCTGTGCATGTATAACTCGAAACACCCATGCACATGGGATGCGAGCCTCCCCTATGTCCAATAGAGCTACAAAAAGGCTCTCCACAACTCAACTTGCCACAACCCCTTTCAAGTGGGATTGGGATTCCAGCCACTATGTCTGACTGATGTTGCCATACAATTTGCAGTCACTCAGGAAGATTCAACTCATGTCCAATCCAAAGCTGACAGGTCTAATAGCTTCATTGAGCTCATTCATCACATCCCCTAGCAGGTCCATGACATATTGTACATTGAAAATGCAAAGGACAAGCAACTTCATGATCAACATCAAGTGCCACACAAGTTCCAGGTGGGCGACAAAGTTTGGTTACATTTGCCGAAGGACCACCTCGCTAGGCCCCACCGCAAGCTTTACCCACTCTGATATGGGCCTTACACATCACTAAGGCCGTAGGGAACAATTATTTCTAGATCATCATTCCAGGATTCCTTGGCCTGCACCCTGTATTCAATGTGGACCTGTTGCGGCCATACTTTCCCCCATTGTTGGACACATCCGACGTTGCTGAGAAGTTGACACTAATAGAGCTCAACCCAAGTTGTATCGAACAGGAACACAAATAATAGGATCATGGACACACATATCAAGAACACTCAACAACAGAGGATCCATCTATATTTGGTTGTCAAAGTAGGCCAACTCCTTCACCAGGGCAAGTGGCTCACTAGCGACTAGGTTCAACAAAAATTCCCTCACCTCATGGAGGCTCTACACGCAATGGGGACCATTTCTTTCTAAGGAGGGAGGATTTATCCAGGTGGATATTGGTGGAAACCCACCTATTCCACCTAGACCCCCAGTCGATTTCATCAATTTCCTTTGTTATAGAAGCATTTTCTATTTTTAACAGTTTTTCGGTTCCTAGACTTCTTGAGATATTTTTCCCCTAAAGAATGTTTTTTGAGGTTCATCGCAGGCCCAAAGCCATAGGCAAGGGCTTGCCAAAAATCCTCCGGTACCTAGATAGATCTTTCAAACGAGGCAGTGTATGCACCAAACCTATATGAACTTAAACAGGAACACGACAAACTATAGATATAACCATAAATAAAGAGTTGCAACAAAATAACACTTCATTTCATTAATATCAAATAACTGAAATATGCTTACATACATAATGGAAATAAACTAAATCAGGCGATGGTAGCTTATCTCTGAAAAGCGATGTGGCAGCTACATGCCTTTGAACTATGTTGCAATGAGGCTCAAAGCCCTATTTATTATTGAGAAACAATGGAAAAGCCTAACATCCAAAAATATAACCCTATGAGATGAAGCGCCAAAAATGTGGGGCCCGTTTTTGTAAATAGGTACATCAACTTCCCGGGGTTGTAACTTTGGTATAAGATCTCCGTTTGGCTATCATAATACCTTGCTTCAATTATGTTGAAGAGGAGGCCAAAATCAAAATAATCATTGTGTTTTGGAATTTATCGATCTCTTATTTTTCCCTAAAAATGTCTTTTCGTCCCTCAAAACAATTTTGGAAGTTTAGGACCTAAAAAACTGCCAAAAATAGTAAGTTGTGCTACAATTAAGAAAACTAAAAATAAACAATGGTGGGGGTCCAAGTGGAATAAGGGAGTGGCCACTGATATCCATATGGATCAGTCCTTCCCCCTTATGAAGCAATGGTCCCCATTGCGTTGAGTGTCTCCATGACATGGGGAAACTTTTGTTGAACTTGGTCCCTAGTGAGCCACTTGCCTTGGTGCACTAGTTGGCCAACTTTGACAACCCGATATAGTTGGATCTTTTGCTGGTGAGTGTTCTTGATATGCATGTCCATGATCTGATCACTTCTGGCATGTTCCATACAATCTGGATTTAACTCTTTTGGTGTTAGTTGTTATGTAATGTTTGATGTGTCCAGTAATGGTGGAAAGTATGGTCGTGGTAATCCACATTGAACACAGGGTGTAGGCCAAGGAATGGTGGAATTTTGAGCTCAAAATCATTGTCCCCTACATCCTTAGTGATGGTGTAAGGCCCATATTGTGTAGAAATTCTGCCCTCTACACATCTTGTAGATAAACTGTAGATTAAATTGATAATGCAATGTAACTAAAGCAATATACTTAATCTACTTCTACAATCAAAATTGCGGAAGCTTAATCGATTTTGAGCAAGATCAAACAAAACACATATAACAGATGAAGAAGAAATCAATCACACATGAAACACAGAAGAATATTCTGGGGAAGCCTCAGCTAAAAACCCCGTTATCTGCATTATCATACAAGTGGAAATATCTCAGGGTTACACAAAGCTTTAGCTCACAAGCTATTTAGCTCTCAATACAATCCCTCACTGTTGCTCATAGACAGAATAGACAACAGATATGCCTTCCTTCAGTCCTCCAAGCCTCCTGTTTCCTTGCGCAGTTTCTCCTGGGTCCTCCATCTACAACCTGTGTGAATCTCACCTCACACACAACACTGACCTCTAAAATAACTACGCAATTCTGAAGGAGATAATTCCTTCTACATGGAAGATTTTCCTATATAGGAAAATTCCTCCAACTGATAATACATTGTCCCTTCCTTTACTCTCAACTGGGTCTCTGTCTGAATTGACATGCATGAGTTATTTATGAGAAAATATTTAGTTATTTGAAGTACACTAGTTTTATGCATTGACTAACTAAACTCACAATCAGTTCCACAAACTATTGGAACTAATATAATGGGACTTAAATCAGTTAATTGAGCTAACTAATTACAACTCAAATACAAATCATCCTTATCTCCTTAATTAAGGGATAACTTCCTCAATCAAAGGGATAACTGTTGCATGTCTTCGCATAGACTTCATGTTTCATTTTCTCAAACTAATTAACTCAAGATTAATTAATTAATTATTTTACAAACAACTGTTAAGATCAAATTCGAATTTTAATTCAGGGATTAATTAAAATTGGAATATATCCTGAAATGCTATCTATAGCAATGCTATTTTTAGCATTTTTATTTTATGCATTCCTTGTTTCTATTTCCAACATTGGTACCTGAAATGCTATCTATAGCAATGCTATTTATAGCATTTCTATTTATATCATTTCTTGTTGCTATTTTCAACACCCCCTCTCAACAAGAAAGGCATTCAACTCGAACCCAATCATGAACCTTTGGAATGTTCTGCATGCAACACTCCTCACTAGTGTTGTTGCTCCAGCAACTCAGAAAAAAAAGAAATCCAACTTGAATCACAATGATGCCTCTGTCATCAAAGTCTTTGACTGTTATTGCCTCTGTCGACTGAAAACTCTACACCTCTATGCTCTTCAGTATCTGACTAATCTAGCCTCTGTCACTTTGATCTCTGACTGCATCAATCACATTGATTCCTCCTACTGCATCCGTGATGTTGCTGGCCCCTATCTCCCAGCACTGCATCCGGACTGCACTTCCTCTCATCAAGTTGCATCGTGCTGCTCGTTGCTGCACTGCAACTCAGTTATTGAGAAGTAAGTAACTGATCTCCAAACTAACCTCCATGTTGGGATAGAAACACCCTTTAATGTTGAAGCTTCCTCTGCTACTCCCCATTGCATTGAGTGTCTCCATGAGATGGGGAAACTTCTGTTGAACTTGGTCCCTAGTGAGCCACTTGCCTTGGTGCACGAGTTGGCCAACTTTGACAACCTGATATAGTTGGATCTTTTGTTGGTGAGTGTTCTTGATATGCATGTCCATGATCCAATCACTTCTGGCATGTTCCATACAATCTGGATTTAACTCTTTTGGATTACACAAAGGTTTAGCTCACAAGCTATTCAACTCTCAGTACAATCCCTCACTGTTTCTCATAGATAGAACAGACAACAGATATGCCTTGGTGGAATGTTGAGCTCGTATTCCTTGTGCCGTTTCTCCTAGGTGGTGTAGGTGCATCTTGTGTGAATTTCCGCTCTCACACATCTTGTCGTGAAATAACTGCGCAATTCTGAAGGAGATAATTCCTTTTGCATGGAAGATTTTACTATATAGGAAAATTCCTCCAACTGATAGTACATTTTCCCTTCCTTTACTCTCA